>JANLJB010003430.1:11693-22217 GCA_026212285.1 Bursera cuneata
ATTGAAAAGAAAAGAAACCAATTTCAGGTCTAGCTTGTATTCTTTGTCAATATAAATAAAACTTCAAATGAAGAAATTTACTAACTCAAAGTTCATAAAACCTGTGTTGGGAGATGTCTAGTTATACATATTGTCAGCAGGACACAAGTAAATTTCAAAATCATACCAAAAATAGAAAACTTCAATGACCACCCAAAACTAACTTTAGCAATGTACATCCTCAAATCAGTNGATTAACTGATCATACAAAACAGAACTGCCAACGTAGTTCCATCACTACTTTTCCACACACAAAAAATAATTAACCAAAAGAAAAGCATGAGTGCATTGTCACCTTGACTTCGTATACAAATATTGTATTGCGAATCATTCCAGCAACTTCATCAAGAGAATGAGCCGAATACCTCCCATCTCCAATTTTTTCCTCAGCNTTTATTTGCAGAAGTATTAAGATTTGACTCGGTAGAAACCTGGGAAGACTGAAAATAAAATCCAAAATCAAAATAAGGGCAAGAAGTTATTCAAAAAGAAGAAAAACCATCTCCATATTCAAATATCACAACAGAAAAAATATATATATATCAATGATAATTGATGCAAGAATATGTTTTTGTTTTACAACTTGGAAGCTAACACGGTGAGTCACAACAAAGCCAAATGAATATCGAATAAAATCAGCAATGCACATTTTCATATCCAATCAACCTCAAGCAATCACATTTTCCAAATGGAGAAAAATGTGGAAGTATATCAGATATAGCCAAACAAATGCTGGAATAAGAAAACACAAGTTTGTTTAAAATAAATTTTATGTTCGCTACTAAACATTAAATTCCTCAATATTCTCCAAATCTCTAAAAATCCCGGGGAAAAAATAGAGATGTCTCCTACGTTACCTATACTATGTGGAAGTATCAACGTAATTTCATATATATCAAAGATAATTTGACTATAATAATATTCCAGTTGATAAGTCAACGGAACAGACAACACTCATAATACCTTTGCAAATTTCCCACTGAACACAGAAAGAGCAACTTTCCAGAAGGCTGGCATGTGATGGATGAGTACAGCAGTTAACCTTCGGATATACCTTCCCCTAAGAGCATCAACTTCTTCACCAGTCAATTCTACTGGCAGTGTGTCCGTTGGCAGTTGCATGTTCCCAAGAGTAAGAGAGTAATCAGCATCTGACTGACAATAATGAAAAGAGAACATGAGAAAAAATTACAAGGTCTTAACACGTGGCTTATCATTTATCCCATGGCAAAATAGAAAGCTATATATCAACATCAATATCACATCATCACTCTCATTGGTTGCACATACAGATTGGTTTAGATCTTGTTGAATTTGCCTCCACCTTGCATCTGTCAGAGCTCTTTCACGTATCTCATTATGCAAAGCTTCCATCCTCATTTCATGATCGAAGGTGCATTTCTCAAACAAACCTCGAATTCTGTGATTCTGTGAAACAGACACACCCTGAGAATTCTTCAAAGTTGACCTTTGATAGTAAAATCATAATTGTTTCCAACAAAAAGTAGTAACTGAACATATTAGATATCTTTTACTGTGTGTGCATTTTTTTTTAAAATAATAGATCATTAAACAGTAACTGTTGATGGACTTCGAGGTAACCACGGACTTTAAAGCAATACACAACTTCAACCTAGGACTGAGCTTACCAGTTAAAGGACCGGAATCCTCAAGTTCTAACAAACATGATGCAGATACAATAAACACAATCTTGAGAATGCAAGAATAAATTTCTAAAGGATATCCATGTTATAGGATTTCTCCAAATTTTATCTGACCTGTACATTTAAATAGTGCCACACGGGATCTGACTCAGGTTCCAGTTCCAACAACAGCCTCACAGTATTCTCAAGCTACAGAAAAACATAACTATAGGTAAGTAACCCCAAAAAGAAAAACAAATGAAAAAAAAAAAAAGACAGTACACAGGAAGAGAGAATAATAAACAGCCAAGATTAATCCCCAACAAGAATTGAGAGCGAAGATATTATATACACTCTATTGGGCCCCAAACCCTAGGCATAGTGGCAGTAAAGTAATAATGACACTCTTTTGATTAAAACTTTACAAACTCCTAGGCAACAAAAGAATATATGGACTGGTTAGTTTGACTGATCATGTTAAAGGTCCCTTACACACTAATGATTCATTTAATTAAGATTCATATTAGATCTTTAGTCACCAAGCGCATCAATGTATTAACAGACTGTTCGTACTTATCTTAGCAATATGTGATCTTTTTTTTTGTTATTATGTATAAATTGCATGATTGCAGGCAATTATAAATATCAAAGGGGACTACATAAGCTTACGTTAGTTAAATCTATCTTTGGATCTTCCATAGACCTGTAAAGCATGGCTTTGAACTCCTGCATCACCTTTTCAACCTCTTCAAGAACACGTTTGAGTATATTCACCTGAAAGTAAAATTCAATTATAAATGTATTTTTCTAAGCAAGAAAAAGCCATGGTCCAGAAAACAATTCATTAGAAAGTGAGACTCAGACATGCTATTATGCACCATTCTGCCTTAACAAAATTAGATAGATCTAGCTACTACTAGAATTTTTAAATATTATCATTCACAACATAAGAATACAATAGGAAACCATTTAGGACAGGGCAAAAACTTGATAAAACTTTTCCCAAGTGTGGACGTAGACATCAGCAATGTTAAAAATAAAAAATAAAAAAAGAGTGCGAAAATTACAACACAAATGAAAAAACTGAAACAAAATAAATAATAATTCACTGACTTACTTGACAAATGACACAATGGCAAAAATAAGTGAGGTTAATAAAAACATGCAGACATGCCACAGATTTATGTAAAAATACTCAAGTCATCTACATTCAACCAAGGGAACAGTCAATACTTAAAGATTAAACAGGAAATATCAGCCTTAACAGAAGAATATAACATAAACTTATTCTAGTGTACATGAGAGGGCAATGCAATCGACTTCGCCTTCTTGTATTCTCTGACTGCAAGGTCATATTCACCCTTACCAATGCTCCCACGAATTGTACTAGGCAAGTTAAATAACGTTCTAAACCTCTGAAGCATTCCTTGGACAGACCTTATCTTCTCAGCTTGAGCCTAATATGCAATCATTCAAAGAACAAATAAAATTCATAATTAGGTTAAATCTATACATGTGAACTACCAAAAAAAAAAAAGTAAAAATGATATATCACCGACCTGTCTCTCAAACAGAGGTTCAAAAGCACGATTAGCATGTGAACAAACTCCTTCCATTAATTGGAATAAGTGAGAAGTCCCTGAACCTTCAGGGTCGTCTTCAATCCGTTTCAGTTTTGACTCAATATCTACACAGGAATCAATATTCTCTAAATCAAAACCAATAAACTAATAATCCTTCTCCAAGGAGGGGAAAAAAGAAGGAAAGTATGCACAAAAGAAGCCAGGTTTCATTCCAGAAATTCTCAACTTGCTTTCCACAGATAAAAAATAGCATCAGTAATAAAAATGAGAGTAGGTGCTCACATACCATCAATAGTTGTTTTGCAGGAGACAAAGCAATCAAAATTGTCTTTGACCAATTGTTTTCTCTGTTGAGTCCGTCCTTTGAGATCAGTTTTTAAAGCAAGAGCACCAGCCTCCAAGTCTGCTGAGCTGGTATCTTGATGAATTCGAGATAGAAACAGCTTTGCATCAAAAGTATCAGAGAAATACATCAACTTCTCTGCAGAAATACAAAAAAACAAATAAATAAGTAACAAATCATCCATGATGCCCATCAACGTTTATTACAAATGCCAACAATTAACTCGAACATCCAAGCATGCTTTTCTTACAAATATGCAACCAAACACTGAAAACAGAAATTATCACACCTTCACCAATGACAACCATCTCTCTCTCTCTGTCTCAATTCTAAATTCAATTGACTGACAGATAGGTTCAAAATGAGCTGAACAGAACTAAAACGTGCAGTTTATTTTTCTCTTAGAAATTATGCAACAAAAACTGAAACATGGGAGTCATCAACTTTCACCTACAATAACCATCGCCCTCACTGAATCACATCCATTTTAGAAACAACATAAAAGAAGTCATTGGCCTTGGCTTGACAAATAACAACAAAATTCCTATAGATTTCACCAGAATGACCACACATGCTGAGCAGTTGAAGAAATGAATTACCGCGTTGGCTACCATCCAGATGGTCTCTATCAGGTACTGATGGAGAGCTTGTCGTTGACTCAGTGATCAATCTTAATGACCGGTTATCTATTATCCTGTCAGGAAAACAAAAATAAATGTTAGCAAACTGACAACACGGAGTAAACATTTTAAGGGGAAAAATATATATCATGCTAATACACCATATATACTCAAAAAACAGGTTATCTTGCCATGAAAATGAAAGACTTGAGCTAGGAAAATTGCCAATAATATATATTTCTTTTCTTCTCTCTATAAGTTTTACTAGTATTGACACTATATAAAAACAGTTTATCTCGCCATGAATATGAAAGCAATGGCATTTTCAACAATCATATTACTCATATCAAATTCTTTTAAATAGCAACAAACTCCATAAAAAATGCCCTTATACAACATCACAAACTAAACCAACATACCAATTACAAACTAAGGTAGTTGCTTAGACACAAGGATAAAAGAAATTACAAATTTGCAATTTAACAACGGGAAAGGAGAATATTTACCCCAATCCTAGCGGATCAATACATTCCATGCCACGTGGTAAGGACTGCAAATTGTTAAGCCCCTTTCTACCAATTGCAGATGGCTTTCGCTCAAACTTTTGAGCCACTGGAGCTGTTCTAGTCTCCCGCATCTCACGAACCCGGCGAGAAAGCTATAGCAGAAGCACAAATGCACAAATCTTAATTTAATGAATCTCAAGTAGAATCCTGAGAAACTTAAATTAGCATACAACTTATATTTCAATACTACTTTTCTGTCGGAAATTACTAATATCTACGATATCAAAATGATGATGTAGATTATCAAAAACCTGTTAACTCCTGTAATAATACCTCAACTTACATCTCTTGTCCTAGCATTTCCCTTCAAAGAATGCCCAATTCAAATCAAACCCAAACAGCACGGAAACGAAAGAAGCTTAGAGAACAAGAAACATTACAAAATGAACTAATAAGAAGAATGCATGGTGTTAGAGTAAGGAGGAGTATCACGTTACTGGCCAGACTAACATTTTATGATTACATTATTATAAAAAATTAAAACGATTCTTTTAGACAATTTGTTATCAAAACGACGACGTTATGGAATATTAAAAAGCACTGATTCCGGTAAAGTTACCCGGAATTTACATCCCGGTACAGTGGCATTTCAGTTAAGTAGGAGAAGAGAGGACCTACCTCCGCTTCATCAACGCGCTTCCAACAATTAGGTTCATCTCCATCCCACAATCCGTCGTCGTCTCGCCTTCCTCCTCTCGGCCTAGCTTTAGCGGCCGGACCTCGATCTCTGCTGACATCCTCGTCGCCACTCGAAATGCTCAGCATCTCGACCTCCGACTCCTCCTCGTCCTCATACTTCTTCCCCTGCGATCTCCCCGACTTCTGCGGCACCGCCGAAGCTTTAGGAGGCTGAACGTAACTGGCGACAGGCTTTCGACCCGTCGGTTGCTTGTAGTTGAGATCCCGCTGGGCTTGCTCCTTCAAGGCCATCTGAAGGAGTTCGTCCTCGTCGCTGTCGCTAGACATTTGAAGTCGACTCAGGATTCCGATCTGATGATTTTGTTTTTATTTTGAATTAATTTTTGGAGATTAATTGGCTGTTAATTATTATTATTATTATGATGTAACTGTTCTTCTCTCGTTTGTGCGTGCTGTTTTCAAGAGAGAAGACGCAGAGGAGCGGTGTTTGGGTGTGAGAAGAGTAATGGGTTGAAATGTCAACACGTGGATTTTTTCAACTTCGAAAATTGAATGAAATTTTCTAACTTTTGAAAAATAGATAATTTTCTTTCTACGTGAAACCGCGAATTTCATTTATGTTATTGTAACGTACAAATATAAATTTATAAAGTATAATTTAAATCTCTCATAAAGCTTTAAAAAAAAAAACAAATAAAGAAAATATTTATAAAAATAATTCTAAATATATAATAAATTATTCAACTTATTGCTTAGAATCTCACGTGATCCAATCTCATTAAATATATAATTGTTAATAATTTATCTGATTAATGATATATGATTATGTAAGGTTGTAATTTTGACAAATGTGACATGAACTATATTACATATATATTTTTCATCTAAGCAGACAAAATTTTCTCCTATACTAGACAAATGATAATAACAAATATTATTATACGGGTGGGCATGATAGCATTATCAGTTAAATTTTAATTAAAAAAATGATAACATTTCCAATCATATATTTTACATTGTTAAGTTCATGATTAATGAATATTTACATTACAACTCAAAAAATACATGTTTGATTCTCCTTAATGGAGTTGCCATATAGTTTTGGTTAAACTCAGCATTCACCATTTTAGTATTTGACCAAATAATTATTTATGTGGTAAAAGGAAGGTTACATAGAGGATTAATTATCCCATGTTCTTGTCTTCTTGAGCAATTGATTCAACATGGGGTCAGGCCAGCTTTCTCTTATTATTGTGGGATACAAGCCAAACGTGTAAACAAACATTCAATCAGAAACAAAATTGGGAAACAGAACGGGTTCCTGCATGCCTTGCCTTTTGTGCCATTTCAAAGAAAAGCAAAAACAATTGCTGTAAAGATCACTTTATAAAGTTCATATTCTACTCATTGTCAATGAGTGTCATACATTTGCTACGTAACTTTGCAGTGTTACTCTTATCATAACTTATCAATTGAAATTTATTTATCAACCAATATATTGTATCATTTCAGTACATTAAGAAAACTTAACAGAGCTGTGTTAAGGGAGGTAAGAGGATTAGAAATTGGATCAAATAAGGTAGGTAAGTAACATGAAAGATGAAACAATATGCTCATTAGTTCTTTCCTTCAGCAGCATACAGTGCTTTGATTTCTTCAACATCGTCATAGCTGCCAAGAAATATTGGAGACCGCTCGTGAATATTCTTTGGAACCAAGTCAAGTGCCTGCCAAGATAATGGTGTCAGTTCATAGGGCACAAGACATATAAATTCAGTTTCAGTAGGAAAGGCATTTACAAGTTCATTAATGGTTTTCTTTTTCTTTTTCTTTTTCTTTTTCCTTAAAGAAATACTTATTTTAATCAAGAAACAGATCTCAAGTATACAACTCAATACAATGCTAAGCACTTAAAATATAGATACATAGTAGTTTCTTAAAGCAAAACATCATGAAAGCATAAAAAGCTGCTTTACAGTTTTTATCCCCCAAAAAAGAGAGAGAGAGGAGATTTTGCAATTTGATGTTTGCAAAATAAATCTAATACCCGTGATTCAAACCAGTTTAAGAACATGAAAGATCAACTAGTCCATACCCGTTGCTTGCCAGTGAAAGCCTGACCTCCGGCTTGTTCCATCAAGAACGACATTGGGAAGACTTCATAGAGAACACTGTCAGAAAAAAATCAAGTTAGCAGCACTCAAAATATGGTCAATGTTAATAAGCAATATGTAACTACAGAATATTATAAAAACTTCTGAGCAAAACACACAAGTTATAATTGCACATAACATACCGGAGTTTCCCATTGGGGCTCTTCTTATCGCCAGGGTACAAAAATATTCCTCCATAAAGTAATGTGCGATGGACATCAGCTACCATACTGTTTACAAAGATGGTAATGTCAGAAACCAGAGAATCATTATTAGACTTGGAAACCAAGAGACCTCCAGATGATAAATACATAAGTCTATTTTCCTGCTCAAATATCAATCAATAAATATAGCAAACAGATCTCAAATCAGAAGCATAAGAACAAACCTAATAAGCCTACAGTAAAGTGACAACATGTATACTGTATAGAAAGTGCTTTCATTAATCATGCTATTATCACATTAACAGATGACAAACTCCATCTTAATCTATAACTCGCAGCACATAATCCGTCATCAGATGGCTAAAGCGACTAAATACTATTATAGTTGGTAGGTAAGAATCCAAAATACCTTCCGATGTATCTTAAAGACTTTGGTGACGAACCATCCTTAGGAAACTTGCATTTTTCCACGTACCTAAAGCTAAGATAAGTCAGTTAACTGCATCATGCAATGAGCAGAAAAATGAGAGATCACTAAATTGATTACTGCATACCTGGCAGTTGGACCATCCCAGTTCTTAGCATTTCCTTCATTTACTGAATAAATCTTTCCTTTCTTAGGAATCTGAGAGCAAAGTAATATGAAAAACAAATCATAAGATCTCCAGAATGAATATAGATGATAGAATCCCTTACAATATAAATGTAACTTGGATCATGGATCTCTCATGTTCAAAAAAGGGTACATGCACGATAACTTTAAGCCAAAAAATTTCAAAGAATTAGGTGTAAGTTTCACCTTACCTAATTCTAAATATAGTAGATTTATAGATACTGTGGAGAAATATTTGGAAAGAGCAAAGAATTCTAATTCTCAGCTATTCAACATATTTATAAAATAAAAAGTTTGCTGGCTAAGCAGCCAGGCTAGAGTAACTGAAAGTGGCAAGCACTTTTTTTTCTCTAATTGATACGATATCATATAAGCACAAACCTTGATGTCTGGGTGAGTAAGAATGAACTCTCCAAGAGATGGATCGAGGGTGAATCCATTGACACCACTCCCAGTGCTTAACACAAGCTGCAAAATTGTTATATTCTTGAATGAGTAAAATAACATAACGTGCAAGTTTCTAACCGAAAATAACTCAAAAAGCACTCAATGCTATCAGCCAAACATATCTCATTAAAGAGTACCATTACATTCTAAGAAGCACTTTCAACATTCAAAGTCAATGAAAAAGTAAAAGGCGACAATCTTGATTTGTCCCCCCTGCCAAACATCCCAAAAGCTGGACCAAAAAATGTGGATTGCAGTACATCTAAAAAAAAGAAAGGAAGTCCTTTCGTACCGTGCAAGAGCTTCCATACATGCAATAGCCAGCTGCCACCATATTCTTTCCAGGTTGCAAGACATCATCTAGAGTTGGTTCATTGCTATGTTTCATAGCATAAATCCCAAAAATCTAGATGAAAGAGAATACAGTCAATTGACACTGCAATATCATTTTATTGTTCTGGAAAGATAGTCATTTATACATATGTCAGAGACAGAATTTCAATAAAATAACACGGATAGCAGCATATTCTTGGATGAGGGTTCAAACCGTTCCAATGGAAACTCCACAGTCAATGTTGGATGACCCATCCAATGGATCAAAAACAACGCAGTACCTGCATTATCAGAAAATTTCGAACTAAGTGCATACCAGTAGAAGTGTAGAATGTAGAAATCAAACATTTTAAAAACAGAAGATAAAAGCTATAGAAGCCGGGATAGTAGGAAGTACTTTCCACGCTTACTGGGATCCACAAATGTTGCTTCTTCATCTTCTTCAGAGACAAGGATGCACTGCCAGAATATCCCAAATTTCAGAGAGAGAGAGAGATAGAACAAAAAAAAAACTTTTAATAGATTAACAGATGGTAGAACTCACTGTTCGGCCACTGCTAACCAAAGCTTTAACAAAAACTTCATTTGAGAGCACATCCAGTTTCTTTTGCTCTTCACCCTTTAGTCAATATAGACAAGTAATTTCAAGTTAGTGCAAAAGAAGAACATATTTTCGTAGCAAACAGATAGCTAAGGAAACAAGATAAATACAGAGAACAATAGAGCGTTGGCTTTAGTCACTCGAATTCATCAACTACTTGCCTGAACATTGGTTTCTCCAGCAAGCCCAATGAGTTTGGCAAGACCAGCCTGCAAAAGTAAATATATATACTAAAGATGAGTAAAATTTAAAAGACCAAAAAACAAAATCCACTTAATACCACAATTGACTAAGACCAGGTAAGGTCCTTCCTCTCAAACTATTGAATTTACTCACAAAAAATTCAACTTCAATAATATTTCGCATCTAATAACTATGAAACCCATTTCCACACCCCATGTTTCCAGAGCAGATGTTAAACAAAATTTGAACTAAATAGACCATTCCATTTGATTTGCAATTAAAACTGAAAAATGGGTAATCCTGCAATTCGTAGCTGGCTAAACTTCAACCACAACGAAAAGAAAAGCTCATGGTCCGGCGGACACGTAGGGACAAGGGATGGTCACTTGTCCTTCTAATTTCAGCATTCAATTTGAAGAAATTTACATAATACGAGTATGTTTTAAATCGCTTTTGACAGTACCAGAAACGCTTTCAAATGATTAAAAATATTTTTGACTTAATTTTATAGCTGTCGACAGAAATGCTTTTCCGAATAAAAAGGACAACTAAGAGCTTCCCAAGAAGTGTTTGTGGGATAGGTGTTTTATCAAAAAG
>JANLJB010003431.1:5898-23286 GCA_026212285.1 Bursera cuneata
GGTGATGCGGAGCCATTCATGGTTACCTCAGTCATCTTACTATGAGAACTCCCTCCTCCTTGTAGATTTAATCGAGACCAAATGGATGGTTCAGAAGGTTCTGCCTTCCGGCGTTTCAAAACCAAGAATACTACAACTGCTAAAATGCCAATAACAACCAAACCTCCAAGAGCACACCCAATAACCGCAATCAAAAAATGAGCTTTCTTGGAGCCACCCATCACAGGAGCTGAACTTGATCTCTCCATTATCCGCATTATCTCCAACCCATTCAAAAATGCTGAAGGATTTACAGAATCTTCACGAGGGCCTACACTGATATTCATAATTCCAGAATCATCAGAATCAACCACAATATCATAGTAAAAAGGAGCCGCCAACTCCGGTATTACGTTATATGGATCGACTTTCTTCCCATATCTGCCATCTACATAGAGATTGAACATTGTAACGGCTGGTGACGGACTAACAATGTCACAAAAGTGAATCCGAACAAACTGCATAGCATTCTTACTCACGTTAAATGACCAAGTTATATTGAAGTTATTAGAAGCCCTATTAGTATTTATGTTCATCTCTTCGGCAGTTTGGTAGACAAAATCCGGGGCAATAAATTCGCTATTTTCTCCCTGATATTTAGGCTTAAATGTGTAAGACGTTCTCTTTGCAGTATNCTGGATTGTGCAAATAACTATCATCTGTCTCCCAGTTCCTCCACAAACTATCGTTATCTTGCGTGAGCGTAAGGCCTCCAACATTGATTCTATAAATTGTCTGTAAAGCCTTGGAGAGTATAGCGCTGTAATCACTATTACTTGTTGTAGAAGTAACATGCAGTGTCTCATTGGGAATGAAATTTTCGGGGGCAGGGAAGACTTCTATGGCATTAACAAATGAGAAAGATGATTCCCGAGGCGTAAAGAGGATTTGAAACTTGCCCTTGTTAATGCTAAGCAGGAATTCCTTTACTCTAGGAGAAGGATTACTGCTTTGGGCAGTAAAATTATGTAACAACAGAAACTCGGAAGCATAAACATCAAAAACAGCTGTAGNAGAGATTGTTTGGGGAGGAGAAAGCATAGAAGTGAAGCCGTACCAGATGAGTACTGCTGTTGCTTATATCAAATTCATAGACAGCTTGTTGCTTGAAAACTCTTGCTGTTTGATAGAGGGTTGGCGTGTCTGCTGTCTGATTGCTTGCTTCATGGCTGCCCGGCTTTGTAAAGGAGAAAGAATCAGAATTGAGGTCCCCAGTGAATGTGCGGCCAGTGGAATTTACGTTCGTTTCTGAGCCACAGTTGATGAAGTACTTTTCTGGGAGAGTGTAAGCTGAAGAAGTAAGCTGAAGAGACAAGACGTGGAAAACAAAAACAAGAGGGAACAAAGATCTGTGGATTTTCATGCTTTGAAGATCAGAGCAAAGCTGATTTCTGAGAATGGAAGGATTTGGAGTTGAAGAGGTACGTGAGAAATTCATTTACATCGAGAAGACTCAAGACTCAAGACTCAAGTCAACTAATAAGACATGAGACTTAGAAAAATCAGCTATGAAAATTCGGCACAAAAAAGGATATTATACTTTTTAAGTCTTAACTAAACCGCTATTGCATCAGATTTATGATTCACAATTCAGAAGGAAAAAAAGAACATGATCAAATAATCCAATATTGATTATATGTTATAGTTTGATATAGTTTACGTCCAAATTCAGCTAAAGACTAAGAGGGTAATTATTAAAAGTTTTAATCACTTGATGTAATCTATTAAGACATATCTGCTTACTGGAGGCCTAAGCTCCTAATCTTTAATAGCCTGTTGAAAATTCAGAAACCATCCAAAAGCATTCAATGTCGTTTTGTAAGTGGAGCTTTGATTGGGCCAAGAATCTGTCCCACGAATGGTAGGAATTCAATAACAAATGTATTGTGTGGAGTAGAATTGCTGACTTGGCTGATATTAAATTGCAAACTTTTCTATACCTTATCTTATCATGTCACATGCTGTATCGTGGAATTATTTTTGCATATATGAACTGTGATACAGGTGCTTAGCGTCGTAACACCTGCAAATTTTTGTGCTGTTTTGCTTAATTAAACTTAGCGATAGGTGGCAGATGTAGTTGACCTGTTCAATTAACTCGGATCAACAAGATAGATCATGATCTGATTATTTTAAAACCCTTTTGGTCCTTGCTTTAATATTGAAGTTGATTTAAAATTTCAACTATTCAACTACTCTATAAAATTCAAATTCCGTCATAAGCAAAATCTACCCAATAACTCAAATCAAAGCTAATCACACCCAATTTGGTTTCTCTCGCTGAAGCATACTCAAAAAATTCAATTTTTGAAGAAAGTACTTGAGAAAATCTAGCATTATTAACCATTGTTTTATTTAGTTTGGTTATTACTTGAAGGTAATTTGCTTTAAACTTGAAAGAGAACTACCAGTTTGGACTTTGAAATCCGATATAATGGTGAAAACCTTGAAGAAGCTGATGCATTGAACATATATAGCGTAGGCCAGAATCCAAATTGGTAAGCGAGGAAAAAACAAAGAAATGAAGGCGTACCAACTACAAAGTATCTGATCAACTTCACGCTTATACGAAGAACATTGTTTGTATGTTCTTGCTATTTGGTAAAGCAGTGATTTATGGGCCTTACAAAAGAGAATATTTTGTTTGGCAACAAAATAATGTCCTCCAGAGAATAAAAGAACTAGATTACGTCCATTACTGTCATAAAAGAAGCATCCTAATTTGAGCTGTCTTAAGCCTATGCTATACAGTTTATACAATAATTTGAACATTTATACAAGTTGCAAAAATATTACTACATTAGATATTGTAACAAGAAGCTATGTACAGAAACTGGAATGCACTACTAACCAGTGGAGATTATTATCTGGCACCATCAATCCCTGGCTGGAAGAACACTTCGGCAGCTGTACCTGAACAATCATTATCTACCATTGATATATCCTGAACAGAGAGGTCATTAAATGGCAAGCGCCAAGAAATGGGCAATTCCAACTCCAATGAAGCGTCCTTTGTGCTGTCCTCATGTGGATATCTGGTCACAGCAGTTTGTTGTAGCTGCAATGCATATTCTAAGTCCCAGAACACATCACGCATGGTAGGCCTGTCAACCCCCTTTTCCTTCAAACACTTCTCCACGATTTCACCAAATTTTCTCAATGAGTTGGGATTAATTTTACCCTGCAGCAAAGGATCAACAATTCTTTCAAGTTGCCCTTTCTTCTGCCAAATCAGTCCCCACTCAGCAAGATTTATCTCCTCTCTCCGACTTGAATTGGTGATAGCTGGTCTAGCACAAAGCACCTCAAGAAGTACCACACCGAAGGAATAAACATCAGATTTTTCTGTCAACTGAAGAGAGCTAAAATACTCAGGATCAAGATAACCAAAGCTACCTTTTATGCCCAAGCTGTAATCATCTATATCAGGAGTACATGATCTTGAAAGACCAAAATCGGCAACTTTAGCGACGTAATGCTCATCAAGCAAGATGTTTGTGGCCTTAACATCACGGTGAATGATTCCTCCATCTGATCCTGCATGAAGGTAATGAAGACCCTTCGCTGCATCAATGCAAATTTCGAGCCTTTGATTCCAAGTCAATTTGGACTGAGTGAATGATCCTTCGGAGTTTTCATTTGTGCCGTAGATATGATCCCTTAAAGCCCCCTTCTCCATGAATTCATAAACCAGAATCATCTCAGACCCTTCGTCGCAATACCCAATCAGGGAAACAAGATGGCGGTGGCGAATTTTGGATAGAACCAGGATCTCAGTGTGGAATTCTGGAAGGCCTTGGCCATGCTTTGGATCGCTTCGTTTTACAGCCACTTTCATACCATCCCCAAGAATTCCTTTGTAAACCTTACCAAACCCACCTTCACCGATCAAACGTTTACTGTCAAAGTTCTGAGTTGCCTCCAATATTTCAGCGAAAGGCATTTTCAATTTCAGGTTCAAGTTAGGAGCACAGTAGGCATTGGAAAGTCTATTTTCTTTGTAAAGAAGCATTGGCACCTCTGCAATCATGGTTTCCACAAGTTTTTCTTTCCAGCTTTTCAATCTGCATAAAAACGCCACTATCAATATGAAGAAGACAATCACTCCTCCAAGTGAACCAATGACCACAAATAAACTTTTCTTGTTCTGTTTCTCCTTTATAGGAACCAAGCCTGGTTCCTTCAAAAACTCTATTATCTCCAGTCCATTCAGGTAGGCTTTCCTGAAGTCCTCAAGGAGACGTATGCTGATATTCATATATCCAGAATCATCAGAATCAACCACAAAATCGTAGTAGAATGGAACCGCTGTCGAATAAATATCTTTAGCAAGAGGACTGACAGTTTGGTTGAACTTGTTGTATATATAAAGACTGAAATTAAATACATTAATTGCCTCACTGATTAAGTCACAAAAGTGGGCTCGAACAAGATAGCTAGAGTTCTTATTGACGTCAAAGTGCCAAGCGATAATAGAAGAGTTTGATCCCTTATCGTCATCCAAATTCACTTCTCTGTAAGTCTTGTAGACTTCATCTGGGCCGATGTACGAGGCTTCTTCTTCGTGATTATAGTTGAGAGTAATACCGGAACTATAGTCATTGATCAATTGAGAACTCCCTGGAAGTAGATAAACTTTATCCGACATCCAGTTCCTCCAGAGGATTGTATCATTAACTGATTGGCCTCCAACGTTGATCCTGTGAATGGTTCGTAAAGCCTGAGGGAGCTGAGCAGGGTAAGTACCATTACTCCCTTCAGGAGTCACCTGAGGGGCATCACCCATATGGCTGATACCGTAATTTTCAGGGGCAAGAAAGACTTCTATGGCATTTACGAAAGCAAAAGATGTTTCTTGAACCGGTTGGAAGTAGATTCCGAGCTTGCCTTCATTAATATTAGTGAGAAAAAACTCCATAATAACAGGCAAACTATTATTTTTCTGGACGCTGAAATTAGACAACAATAAAATGTTTGAAGCTGAAACGTTGAATAGAGCATCAGCCAGGTTTGTATTCCTTGATGTGAATACATAGAAATGGAGGCGTACCATGTATGTACCATGTTCAGTAATATCGAGCTCATACGATGATGTTTGTCTATAAATTCTTGCTGTTTGATAAAGAGATGTATTTTTGGATGAGTTGGGGTCTTGGATAGGTTTGCTTTGTCCTACACGGAAAGGTCCAACATTCAGGTCACCAACAAAGCTCCTGTCGCCAATATTGACGTTGGATGTTGATCCACAATTGATGAAGTAGTCGTTTGAAGGAGTGTTGGCGGATGAGAGAAGGAAAAGAGAAGGGAATCGGAGAAGAAAGAGAAGGAAGAGCATGTTAAAGAAGTGAAGCTTTTCCATGGAAACTGGAGGAAATTGCCTAGCAGCCAGGGCTTTTCGTTGGTGGGAGGGAAGCCTAACGCTATGTATGGAAGTTTGGTGAATGACAATACTGAGCCATGAGTGTGCAGCAGTATTGAAGTGGAAATCCAACCACACAAGCGCTAAAATATCAACAAGAAGAAAAGGTCTTGACCCCGTGAACTTGTGTCGATGGTCGCAGCCCATGAAAGTTTTAACGATTACCACTAATGACATGATATGATCACGGGAAATCAGAATGAGGATGGGGACATTACTTTCCAAATTTTTATGTTAGCTTTTCCAAAAATACTCTATGTGTTTGGCATATTATATTATCATGTAAATTTATATAAAAATAATTAAGTTTTTTTTTTTAATTCTTACATGGTTTTTTTTATTTTACTCACGTCACTTTTCTAATCATATATTATTTTTAATAATAATCCTTGTTGATATGGTATTCATAACAATAAATTATTGGATTTTGATTGTATTCTATTACAGAAACAAGATGGTCAAAGCAGTCATAAGGTACCACCATAGGCATGAGCACCATGTCACTGTTACAACATGGGTGCACTCTAGAACCCATGTTGCCTTGGGCAATATTACCGGGCCCTCATGTGAGTCCAAATGATGCCAGCCTAAAATGTAAGTCTGCTCCAAATTCAACAAATTTTTGCCCATTTGATAGTATTGTGCTTGCCAGAGCCCAGCTATCACGCTATTGAGTATGAACTGTGTAAATCCACTAACATATGGAGAATCTGGGTTGTAGTCAACTTGTAGAGTACAAGCTCAACGTAACATTCTAGAACGTGGCTTGTACAGCCTTTCCAAGCCCACTTCAAGGGCTCGGCCCCTGGTTTCGACTTCCTTCTGGTTTTTCTCCCCACTATAAGTAGTGGTTTGGGCGACCCTTCCTAACACTTAAAAGACATAGACAGCTCACCGTCAATTGAATAAAGCATTTAACAAAGCGAAAAACGCAAGTCGGGATGGTGGGCCAGTGGTCGGTGACTAAACCAAGCCGGAGCGACGAGGTGTTGGACGCAGACCAGCAGGTGAAGATCGCCAATCAGGTCAGGGCTCAGTTTGATTCCCTCGCCCCAAAACGACCCACCAAGCCCAACAGAAGCGAACCCGATTCAAGAACGTACAACCCTTCAACAGTGGTGTCCACTACAGACCAAAACATCCCTGAGTTCGACAGGTTTCGATCTCTTCAGTCGCAATCTCATGTCAGTATTCTCTAACTTGCTCCTAGTATCTTTCTTTTTCAGTTTTTATTTCTTATTTTTCTTTTTTATAGTGTTAGCTCTTTCGTTACAGAGTTCTGTTCCATTTTCAGTTTATATATTCAGAAGATGGAGCCAATATGGTGCAAGATGAGTTTGTGGAGACACAGTACTACACAGAGTTGGTTTCCATTGACAAGCAGCACCACACGGTAACCTTTAAGTGATTATTGTTTTGAAGTATTTCTGTTCTTGGTGAAATTTTATGTGACATGGGGATTGGTTTTTTGTGATTGATCAACAGACGGGAAGTGGATTTATAAGAGTGATGAAGGAAGGAGATGAGGAAAATGGATTTAATATTGAGTCAAGAAATGAATATAGAATTGGAAGTAAACCGGCTTTCAAGAGCAACCCTGCAACAAATGACTGGATTCCGAGTGTTGAAGAAGATTATCAGGTATAACTGTTATGTTTTCAAGTACAACCGTCAGGAACCAAAGTCCTGATTCGTAATATTGAATATTGAATAGGATGCTTGGCAAAACAAAATGAGAATCTTTTGCTATATCCTTTGTTTATTTATTTTGTGCCGTTGTCGAAGTGTATGTATTGCAAGATGTTCTTTTCTATTTCAGGCCTTTGTCTCTTCCAAGCCAAATCGGAGCGAGAGTTGTTAGAGATATATGCAGGCATTGAGAGAGAGATGTGCATCAATGTATGAACAAGTATGAGTTGTGTTAGTTGATCTTGAACAGTAGAGATCGGATAAGGATGGGTTTGGTGGAGGGTTGAAATATTGATGCAACGTGTCTCGAATAATATATATCAACACCAAATTCTTTATGTTTCTTGATGTTCTTATTCGTTCAGACTGTTTCAAGCCAAGTTAAATGTACTAAAATAGTTTCAAAAGTTAAAAGTCATTACCAGGAGGGCATGATCAGATCTAATTCAGCCCACTATCCAACTAAAACGGGATGGCAATTCCATTGTTTAGGCTTTTATGTATTTCATCAATTTTCTTGTCTTTAGAGCTTTATAATTGAATTCGGACATAAGAAATCTTTAAAGCCAAAATGTTATTATGAAAAATAAGACATTACACATTCTAATACAAGCTGCTTACTATTAAAAGATTGAAATGAATGCAGAGGAATACAGCGTTGAAATGCACAGGATCAGTATATTATACAATTAATTAAGACCTTTTTTATCCAAAATTTGTTGAGCCTTCTAGGGAGCTTGAGGAAAAAACCTCTTCATGTTTGAACCAGCTTTACACATGGCTTCCAATGGCACAACTCGGGGCATGGTCAGCCCTTTTCCTTCGGTCATGTCAATTTCCTTCTGGTCTACTTTCTTCCATTCGAAACATTGAATCAGTAATCCCAAAGTTAACCCTATTGTACGCTGTGCTAGGCCAGTACCAGGGCAGGCCCTTCTTCCCAACCCAAATGGCAAGAACTTATAGGTTGTATTTTCCTCGCTCTCAAACCTCTCAGGATTAAAGTTGGCTGGGTCATCCCACCACCTTGAATCCCTATGTATGGCCCATGAATTGACCAACAACATCGTATCACGTGGTATATGATATCCTTCTATGGTACAATCATCGGATGATAAATGTGGAACGAGAAGTGGATTTGTTGTGTGTAAACGAAGGGTCTCATATATCATATTTTGAAGAAAGGGTAATTTGGAAAGATCTGGTTCATTTATCAGGTGTTCTGAGCTAAACTTGTTTTCCAATTCGGCTCTAGCTTTCTTCAACACGTCTGGATGATTGAGCAGATCCGACATTGCCCATTCTAGTGTCACGGCGGATGAGTCCGTTCCACCAAGTAGTATGCTCTGGAAATTAAAATATGCTGCTTCAAACTTTGTAAAATTATCTAATTTATTTTCAAAAAATATTGGCAATGAAATAATGGATCAGTTTTACCACACTAAAAAGGGTAGTTCTGATAATTTAAATTTAAAAAAAAAATATGTATATATATATAAGGGATAACTATGATAATAAAGAAGGGATTTTGTTTTACTAACCACAATGAGGCCTTTGATAATTTCATCGGTGTAGTACTCGGGCTCTGATAATTGCTGGGAAAGTAGGTGACTAATCATGGTGTTTCGATTTTCTAAATCATCATTACTTCGGTGTTCATCTATTAGACTTTGAAGGAACTCATCTGTCTTTTTGCCAAGTCTTTTGGCTCTCTTAACATATCCTTGATAATCAAACCATTCGAAAATGGGCAAGAAATCTGACGGATGTGATGCCACTGCATATTCAAAAATCTCTTCTATAAGCTCCCGAAACTGCTTGGCTTCCTCAGGGCTAGTCCCCTCCTCACCGTAATAACGTTTCCCTGCCACCATTCTCATTATTACATTAAATGTTAGCTCCGAAAACATTGGTCTCAACTCCACTTTGACGAAGTCATGGCTTGAAACTGAATAAAGTTTACGCAGAAAAATATTGATTTCATCTCTTCGAATCGCTTGGAACATATTTAGGCGGCTGGATGAGAAGATTTCAACAGCGCTTAGGCGACGAAGGTTGCGCCAGTGATCACCATGAGGGGCCAAACCAAGGATGGTGTGGTTGTAGCCAAGATACCTGCCCATGATCAAGCGAGGGCGATTTGCAAAAACTATATCATTCTTGTTGAAGCATTCTTCGACGGCTGATGGTGATGATACAACCACTACATGGCGAGACCCGAATCGGAGGGACATGATTGATCCATACTTTTGAGATAAGGTGTGTAAGGTTCTGTGGAGCGGCTCTTTCATGAGATGGAGATGACCCAGAATCGGAAGAGCTAGTGGACTTGGTGGCAGCTTTTTGCGGCTTGATCTTGTTTGCATAAAAAATTTGAGAGTAATGAAGAAAATGAGAATTGAAACGGATGAGTACAGCAGAGTAACTTCCATGCTTGTACTAATTGGAACAACTGGTGAGTATGCTAGCAAGCTACAAGCAATTTTTAGAGAAGAGTTACATTAATTCTGTATATGATATTTATGTACAACGCTAACGTATTACAAGATTTGTCTTCATGAATCCTGCCAAAGAAAGAGATGAACGCCACAATTGACTTTGCCTTAGGTAGAGTTATTGACAAGTTTACTTCTCTGAAGTTGCGGGTGGAATCAACAATCAATAGTACTTTTTGCGACGTTTTCTCCGTTTAACAAAGTGGATGTTAGGGTGGTGGCGTAAGGGAAACGCAAGTCGGAACAATTGTGCTTTGCATGTGAACCGAGCCCCACTATAATAATGAAGGTAAGTATTTTTAATTGAAAGTTGATCCACTTGTGTTTTTCTATCATGAAAAGCCATTAATTAAGGTTTTCATGCTATGGGATGAGCAATGGCTATCCTCTGCCGGTTAGTTTATTATTATTATTATTATTATTTTAACGTTATTAGTTTGCGATTGAAGAATAGTTCATAAATGAATAAAAATTTGTTTAAGTCCATGCATCAAGGATACTGAAATAAATGCAGAAAAGATATTAGAAGTACACTAAAAACTTAATTAACATTATTATTTTTAGTAAATTGAAATTGGCATTGTTATTTGAGTTTTGTTTAACCTGCCAGACAACTTCGGCAAAATCCTATTCCTATCCACAATGGGTCGAGCTTTGGTCGAGCTTTACACAAGGCCTCTAACGTTATGGCTTTGAGCATGGAAAGCCCTTTTCCTTCAGTCATATCTACTTCCCTCTTGTCGACTTTTTCTCCAATCAAAACATTCAGTCAATAATCCCAAAGTTAAGCCTAATATAAGCTGCGCGCAAGGCCACCACCAGGGCAGATCCTTCGTCCTAGCGCAGATGGCATCAACTTGTAAGACGTATAATCCGCATTATCAAACCTCTCAGGTTTAAAGCTTATTGGGTCATCGCACTAACATCGAATCCTTTTGTATGGCCCACGCATTGGCATACGTCATACCTCATATCCTTCTATGGTACAACTATCAGAGGATAAATGTGGTATGAGAAGAGGAGCTGCAGTGCTGGGTTTAAACGAAAGGTCTCTAAGATGATATTTCGAAGGAAGTGTAATTTAGAAAAATCTGAATCGTCGAGTTGGTCTTTCAATTTGGCTTTGGCTTTCTTCAACACATCTGGATGGTTTAGGAGATTCGACATAGCATACTCCAATGTTACAGAGCATGTAAACCGATCTGCTCCCACAAGTAGCATGACCTGCATGCAAATTAAACTTTTTTAAACCAAAGTTTATAAATATTTTCCCATTTTGTGGGGAAAAAAAAAAATCACCATCTCTATTGTGCGCCAAAGTTTCTTAATATCAAGATGCAAAAGTGGGTATGTAATTTATATATTATATTGCTTGCACTAATATATATAGCCTTCGATAATTTCATCCGGATAGTACTCAGACTCAGATTCTTGCAAAGAAAGTAGATGATGCTCAGAGTGTTTCGTCTTTGTAAACTACCTTCATCACTTGGATGTTCATCAATCAGACTTCGCAAGAACACGTCTGTCTTTTTCCCAGGTCTTGCTGCTCTTTTAACAAATCTTTGATAATCAAACCACTGTAAAATGGGCAAGAAATCAGCCGGATTCGACGCCCTTGCATACTCAAACAACTTTGCTACGAGCTCTTAAAAGGAGTAATTATCAATCACTACCTTTACTTTTGCTTAAATTTCATTAATATTGAACTTTTTCAAAAAATCTATTATCAGTTCATTCAGTTATATTTTCTGTTAGTCAGCATTTGTTAACCTTCATATTCTAACAACTTTACTATTTTATTCCTATTAACAAATATGAAAAAATACTAATTTTTAAAAGATAAGATTGGGTCAAATGATCAAATTATCATTGGAATAAATGTCAACACTTCAACTAAGATTTGCAATATACAAATGGGTGTTTTATTTATATTTAGAAATGGTGAATAATTTTTTTTACTTATTATATGATATTTTATTGACAATATTATTTTTTCAAAAATTATATTTGGATGGTTTTTGTTTATTTTTATATTTACATATTTATTCATATTTTATCTTTATTAAATTATTAATATTTCATAACATAATTATTTAAAAAAAAAACTGGACCCCCCTATGGTTAGGTGTTATCGTTATCACCCTCCAAGTTTCATTTTAATTCTCACAAAATATCTTGCCAATTTATTTTCCATTGAAATATCAAGTTTACATCTATGCTAAATAACATTACCACTACTAAGTTTGCTAAAGAATCGATTAGCTCCCATGATCGATTAAAACTTCTCCTATATTAGTATGGGTTTTGTGAAGATTCATGAAACTTGTTGAAAGACATATAATAATAACTAATTACAAGGGGTTATTAATTTTTTAATATTAAGAAATATAAAAAGACAAATAAAGGTATTATAAGAAGACAGTTAATAAATACTAATTTGTCCTTCTATCTGCTGTTAATTGACGGAAAATAGAACTGAAGGATCTGACATAGATTTTTCGAAAATTTAAGGACGGTAGAAAATAAAAATAGTAAAAGTTTCATACGAGTGAAATTTAAACAAAAGGTTGATAGGATGATTAATAATTACCCCTCTCTCAAAACTCCTATTGGCTTCCTCAAATCGAGTCCCCTCTTCACCGTAAAAACTTTTCCCTGTCACCATTCTTCTCGCCATATTAAATGTTAACTCGGAAGACATTGGTTTTAACTCTACCTCAGCAAAATCATTGCTTGAAACTGAACACAATTTCGTCGTAAGATATTGATTTCATCTCTTCGAATCCCTAAAAGCATGTCAAATGATTAAATGATTAAACTATTAAATTTTAAAAACTAAGATTTTACTCTATAAACCTATCAGTATCCCAAAAACAACATTAACTTGTTATTAATTTCTCTCATTTGAATTTGTCTCCACATCAACAATTTGTTTCTTCATCTGTAAATCAATTCTAACCTATTTTCTTGATCATTCTTTACTTATGTGTTGTTCTATATTATTATTTTGCTTTTATCAACCACTTAAGCAACTATAAATGTAAAATAGAAGGTGAAAATGGATTACCTAGTTCATTATTAAATTAACCACTTCGGAATGATATATATAATTACAGTAATTAATTCATTCGGGATTCTCAAATAATTTATTTCCATTTCAATACATAAATTTACAAACGAAAATATAAAAATACTAAACACACTCCTAGGAATACGATATTATTCATTAAAACAACAACATAACATTTTAAGTCGATATTATTGGCACTTGAACGATTCTCAATCTGAGGCAAAGAGAATGTTGGTAGTGATTGGACGGGCTTTACACATGACCTCTAGGGCCTCAGCTTTCGGCATCGTGAGACCTATTCCCTCAGTCATATCGACATTCTCTTCTGTTATCTTCTCCCACTCAAAACATTGAATCAACGACCCCAAAGTCAAACTGATTACACGTTGGGCCAAGCCTGCTCCAGGACAGGCTCGCCTTCCTGACCCAAATGGCATTAGCTTGTCCATTTGACCATCTTCTTTCTCAAATCTCCCGGGCTTAAAACTAGTTGGATCATCCCACAAATTGGGATCCCTATGAATGGCCCAAGCATTGACCAATAGAATCGTGTCACGTGGCACATCGTATCCCCCTATGGTGCAATCACTAGATGACATATGAGGTACTAGTAGTGGAGCTGCGGGGTATAATCGAAGTGTCTCTGATATAATATTTTTAACATATTGTAATTTAGAAAGATCTCGTTCGTCGATCAACCGCTCTTGCCCAACTTGAGTATCGAGTTCGAGTCTAGCTTTTTTCAAAATTTCAGGGTGATTGACCAAATTGGACATTGCCCATTCAAGTGTAACTGCAGATGTATCTATTCCTGCTAGCAACATGACCTGCAATGTATATGTTAAATAAAAATTAAAAAATAGAAATCCTATAAAATAACTCTATACATATTGTAAATTAAAACCTTAGGAAACCTTAACCAGCGAACAATAATTGATCCAAGGTGAAACAAAGTGCCAAAACAGATATATTAAGAGTTTTAAGTGGACGACAATGTTTCCCCTTCTCATCATCAACACTAGGAAATGATAAGGTCAATCCACAAATGTACACGTATGACGGTATGACCACTAGGCACATCCGATGCACCAATGCATGCATGATATGTGGCAGCACGAACCGCAATAATTTAAAAAAAAAAAATCTTAGCCAGAAAAATAAGAGAATGTCGTGGATTACGTGATAGAAATCCATTGGTGTACATCAATATTATATTTTGTCCATTTGACCAAATAAGTTATAGGCTTTGGTTAGGTCATGTCGTCAAGAAACGAGTCAACGTACATAACCTTTCAATTATGATATCATATTCATTTTGAAATATACAGATAGACAGACTCAGAGGCAAAAGGATTTGAATTTGACTAACCAGTACGAGACCTTTGATGATTTGGTCAGTGTAATACTCTGGGTGTGATTCTTGTAGTGTGAGTAGATGGTCAATCATGGTATTCATGCTCTCTAAACCAGCTTTCTTACTTCTATGCTCATCAATCAAACCTTGCAAAAACTCATCAGTTTCTTTACTTATCTTCAAAGCTCTCTTCTGAAAATCACCTCCATCAATCCAATTCAAGATAGGCAAGAAATCTCCTGGATTCGAGACCCCACCAAGCCCTATCGCCTCCCTCACAATCGTCCTAAACCTCCTCGCCTCTTCTTCATCCTCCACTTCATCACCGTAGTAACGCTTCCCTGCAACCATTCTCATCATAATATTGAACGTTAACTCTGAAAACATTGTTTTCAGCTCTACCTTTGAAAATTCTTGGCGTGAACCATTAGACAGTTGTTTCAGTAACCGTCTGATTTCCTCTCTTCTAATGGATGAAAACATGTTAAGACGACTTGTTGAGAGGAGTTCAATGGCAGCGATGCGTCGAAGGTTGCGCCAGTGGTCACCGTACGGTGCTTGACCAAGAGTGGTGTAGTTATAACCAAGAAGCTTGCCCATGAGTAATCTTGGGCGGTTCGCCAACACGATGTCGTTCTTGGTGAAGCATTCCTCAGCTGCTGCTGATGATGATACGACTATCACGAGGCGGGAGCCAAATCGGAGGGACATGATTGGGCCATATTTTTGTGATAGCGTGCGGAAAGCACGATGCATGGGTGGTTTCACCAGATGAAGGTGGCCGAGAATTGGTAAAGAAGGGGGGCTTGGAGGGAGCTTTCTACTTGATTTAAAGAACAACTTGAAAGCAAGAATGAGAAAGAGAAGAGAAAGAGATGAGTAGAAGATGGTTGTGTCTTCCATTTTCTTATTTGCAGAAGCTTCGGTTTTTGACGACTAATTGTTAGATTTTTGGTGAGAAATTGATTTGCAGTACTCTCTATATATGGAGTGATAGACGATGAGGATCTAATTATAAATAAATAAAGAAAATAGTGATATCGAAGTTTGAGCTTGATGTAGCTCTGGATTCTGGCAGGAACGAGTTTGGATAGACTTTTTCCTCTTTTGCTTGTTAATTAAATTAATCAAAATTATTCACTATGTAAAACGTTGAGTTTATATATTTATTTTATGTTAAATAATTAGTACCTTTTTTTTATTATTCAGTTTTTTATAAGTGGGTACGTGTGTCTCCTATTACGTGTTAAGCAATAAAATAAAATAATCTGCTCGTTGCGTCAGTGAGTACGCAAACCAGGTGTTGAAAAATATAATTAATTAACATGTGCATGAAGGTTTTCCAACTTCAACAGTAAACAAGCTACCGCTACTTTCTCGTAGCTTTAGTAATAGAAATTAACACTTTATAGTGCAACCAGTTTGGATCAGGAGACAAAAACACTGATCATATCTTGATTTTTCTTGCTAACATATTCTCATACGTCATTTAAAGGAAAAAAAAAAAACAATATCGTTTTTGTCTCATTTCAATCTTGAAAGGAAAAGTTGTACAACAAACTTCTTCCTCTCTAGAAGTCTGGCCCAGAAGACGTTGATTCTAGCCAGCTTCCTTATCTGTAACATAGCCCCAAGCGGATGGGGTCAAGATGATCCAAGCCATGAACTTGAGAGGGTTCACACCTCCACCCTATGCTAGTCAGACCAACTCTAAGACATGCACTTCTTCCCCAAATGTTATTAAATATCTAGTGACCCTCACCTTCTCTCTTATCAAACAACTGAAACTTGAAAGTTAACGTGTTAGATCATCCCATGGCTATGAGTTCCTATGAATGATCCATACACTGACCTGGCTTTAGTTTGTAAGTCATATCTCCTTATAATTCAATCACTTGAAGCCTCATGTGGGACTAGAAGTCAAATTATTGAATACAATCTGAAGGGTAATTTCCAATATAATATTTTATAAATATTGTAGCTTGAGAAGATCTAGTTCATCGATCAGGCGTGAATGTCCAATTCATCTTTAGCATTTCTCAGAATTTCTCAACACATTGGGATGATGAAGCAAATTGAGAAATGATCAACTATGCACACGAGGAATCCAGAAATTTTTTCTAGATGGATAAGTTTTATTAATAAGAAAATAAAATTTTAGTATGGGATATGATTAGCCTTATATCTCTAAATTATAATAGTTGTATCAAAAATAACTCATCCATTGTACAAAATATTATTATATTAAGCATCATCTAATTGTATATTACAATGTCCAATATATTTTCAAAGCAGTTTGAAAAATATTTGCAAACACTTTATGTTGTTTTTGCTGCAATTCCAAACTGGTTGTTACTTGTTAGTAGCCAAAAACAACCTTGTCGACAAGTGCGCGAGCTTTACACATAACTTCTAATGGCTGAACCTTGGACAGGGTGGCTCCTCTTCTTTCAGTCATATCAACCTTTTCTTCAGTT
Source organism: Bursera cuneata (assembly GCA_026212285.1). NCBI lineage: Eukaryota > Viridiplantae > Streptophyta > Magnoliopsida > Sapindales > Burseraceae > Bursera > Bursera cuneata. Next base: position 22,445 of record JANLJB010003431.1, read on the forward strand.
ATCCTCTCCCACTCAAAACATTGAATCAATGATCCTAAAGTTAAGCCTACCACACGTTGGGCCAAGCCAGCTCCAGGGCATGCCCGCCTTCCTAACCCAAATGGCATTAGCTTTTTCATCTGACCATCTTCATTCTCAAACCTCTCAGGCTTGAAACAAGTTGGATCATCCCACAACTCGGGATCCCTATGAATGGCCCATACATTGACCAACAAAATTGTGTCACATGGCACGTTGTATCCACATATGGTGCAATCACTGGATGAGGCATGAGGTGCTAGGAGTGGAGCTGCAGGGTATAATCGAAGTGTCTCTGATATGATGGCTTGAAGATATTGTAGTTTAGATAGATCCGGTTCGTCAATCAAACGTTCTTCCCCAACTTGAATATCCAATTTAACTCTAGCCTTTTTCAACACTTCGGGATGATTAACTAAATTCGACATTGCCCATTCTAATGTAACTGATGATGTATCAATTCCGGCTAATAACATGATCTGCCATACAGGTATAAATGGTTAAAAGATAGAATTTAAAAAAAAAAACATAAAACGAGAATTGATTTTGAGTTTTGACCACAACTTCAACAACTAATTCGATTTAGGAATCAATCATAATTGAAGAAAACGTGCCTAAACCAATTATTTCTAGTAGAAGACAACGTTTTTCATTCATATCGTCTGACCACTCAGGTGGCCACTGTACAAGTACAACTGACCTTTCCATACCATTCATTATTATCAGAGCCTGGCACGTTAGCAATTATTTAGTATTTACATTCAGAATAAATATAATAGAGCGATCAACAAAGTCATGGCCATGGATTGCACGCATTGACAGGG
>JANLJB010003435.1:0-18158 GCA_026212285.1 Bursera cuneata
CATACTTTCGGATAATTGGGGCCTTGGTGCTTTGCTAGAAGCCAACCAAGCCTTGTAAATCATAGGCTCGGTACATGGTGTTCGGGATAGTGGATGGTCCGTAAATGACGATTTACGGCCAACATATCCAAATGCCTAATGGGCTGTACCTTGATGACATCCTGATGAGGAATTGAAATAGGAGTTACAAGAGCATCTTTCATCTAAGGTGAATGCTGTGAATAGTATTTTCTACATACTATTCATATATGGGCTTAAATGATGCATAGGCCAATTTAGTGGGTTGGATCACTAATTGGTTTTGGGCTTTGACATGGATTGGGTCAATTAACAAAGATTGTAAATGTTGCATTTAAACCCAAGCCCAAACAAGCCCATGTACAAAAGAGAGAAGAATCAAACTAGTTGGACTTAATTGAATTTGATAAAATATCTTGGATGATATGTTTGCTTGTGATTGGCTAAGCTACACTTGGCTTATATAATTTGGAATTGTTTCATTTACTAGGATGGTAAAATTAGGCAATAAATATTGCCTTTGATCAAGTGTAATTACTCACATCAAAGTAGGATGTTCATGTTAGAAATCCTTGTGTGTGAGGCATTCTTTCACTAACCTTGGGTATGCATGTTTCATGAATTAAATGAATGAAACAAACACATCCACTCTCTTCTCCATGCTTTGGTCGAATTTGCTCTTCTTCTCTCCTTGGTGTTTTGTTTTCAATTACACAAAAATCTCTAGTAAGATTATTCAATTCTAAGGGATTAGGAGTACTAATCCATTATTGTTGCATGTGTGTAGGTTATTGATGACCAAAATTCAAGTAAGGTCACAAAGAATCCACCATTTGCAAAGGAATTTTGTAACTAATTTTTCACACAGTTCTTATTATTTCAAGCCTAATTAACATGCCTTGGGTTGGAGTCCTTCAAGTAAAACATGCATAAAAATGAATAATGCATCAAAATCAGACATGTGAATCAAAACCCTCAAATCTATATTCATAACCAAGCAAATCTCAACCAAATCGGTATAGAAGAGTGAAGAAAAGAAATCTCTATTTTAGATAGACGAATAGCAACCCCCCTGACCTTTATCTCTCATATCTCTCTTTCTCATGTTTCTCTTCTGTAACATGAGTTCTGTCTACTCAGGAGTGGCTTTGTTGTAGAGTCTTCGAAGTGGGAGGCCTCGATTGAGTCTTTGGAGCCGTAGGGCAAAATCAGATCAAAATCAAACCTAGGGGGTGTCCTCAAATTTACCCATAGGGGAAAAGGCACAAACTTAGCAAACAATAGGGGTGCACTGTAACCTACCACGTAAAGGGGTAGAAACTACAAAACTAGCAAAGGTTAGGATCATAAGGGAAAAGACAAAGGGGGAATATGTCAAAACCTAAAGCTGCCAGTGGTGGAGGAGAAAAAACCCTGAGCTCGCACACAGGCAACGAACGATGTTTTTTAGCAATTGCAACAACACCCCACCATGACCGGTAAATACTACAGGCTTGATCGTCGAGACGAGACGAGACGATGAAGACCCTACTAGCGACAACTGAACCAAGTCGGCCAGTAAAGGTACGGTGTGGCAGAGAGAAATAGGCTGTACGTTAGTGATCCAGGTAGGAACGGTGGCAATAGAGTCCAATAGGAAATTGTCACAGCCAAGCGAAAATGATGCGACCAGCGCTGACACGAAAATCGATGATAGTGACATCATCTCCATTCTTCAGGCAGAGAAAAAGCCCTGGATGGTGGCGATTCGAGCTGAAACGGGGAAAAAGTGGTCAGATCCCAGTTGTCTCCATCAGATGATTCCAATGCCACTAGTGGCTAGGGCAGATTCACTAACAAAAGGAGATTGAAAAATGATGCAGATGAACTTTCACTGGCAGATCTCCGGCGATGCAGGCGACTCCAGATGAACAGTCACAACAGTGACAATGATACTAGCAACGATGACAACTGTTCTAGATATTTTACTGGATTAAATAAGGCAGTCCCCCCTTCCCCCCACCAAAAATTCGGCCATTGTGTTTATATAGTATTTGAAATTTTGGGACCCATATGTCAATTTTTGAAACTTTTAAATTCAAGAATCCCAGCTCTGCATCAGAGCACCAACCTTTATGCATTAAGACGTGAAGTCTTTGTCCCTCGGAGTCGGGGTGCCAACCCTTTTTGCCTGAGGGCTTAGAGTTTCTATTCCTTCCATGCCGAGATGTGGATCCATTTCATACCGAGGCGTTGTACTTTCTATGTCATGCCTTGTTTCTCGTTCCCCCTCCACGTCGCCGCATGGACCCATTCCACATTCGGGCATGGATTTTCTATCTCATACCGATCCTAGATTTCCTTCTCGGTGCTGCGACGTGAGTTCACTCCGTGCCGCGGTATGAAAGGCTAACTAAAGAGAAATTTTCACTCAGTTATTTCTCCAACTAATCCCACCATACAACCCATATACACGTATGCACATATAACAACACGTATGTATCATTCATTTAAATAAATTATTAAAATTTTCTAGGTATTACATAACAGGTCTACGACTCAGCCAAAACCCAAATTTAAGTTGAAAGCCCCATCTAGATTGAGAGATGCATATTTTGATAGCCAAAACCTTAATTGTGTCAACTAGATGATGTTATGAGGGATCTGGACTTTAATGCTATTTAGAATATGCAAAAATAGAAAACAAATAATTTCACTACTTCACTTCAAAATTGTGGATGATATCGACTTCTTCAACTCGTATCATTGGGGGTCTGTGTCTTACCATCAAATGTTTGATTGCCTATCAAAGATTTTGATAGGTAGAAGGTAATGGTTCCAGCAACGGATAGAGTTGAAGCACGGTGAAAACACCAGTGAGAAATATGATTTTTCATATGTCCTTACGTCTTCTAGGTATATAACTTAGTCATCTTATTGAGGTGCATGTTCCGTATGTATATACTTGTCCATTAACAATTTTTTTATATGTTTCATGATTTTCAGATATCGGCCTTCGAGGTAATCCCGAGTACAGGAGCAAAATGTGGGACCATATTGGACAAGAAGGTCATCCCTCGAATTTTGAAGTGGACAAACAGTCATACATTTATTGAGACAGAGATTAAGATAGATATTTTGGGTCCACATGAGGTAGTTACCTGTTTTCTATATTTCTTATACAATTACATCTTATATTTTAGTTTCATGTCTAATTACTTATTTTTTTGTTTGGCAAAGTGAGTCTGGACTTCCAGTGTCTGAGTTGATCACTACAGCTAAGAATGCGAATCAACCATGATATTTGTATCTTATTACATCCGTTGGTGTGTCTAGTAGTACACATTTACCTGAGGTGATCAGTCCTAAGGCTATTCCCCCCTCTAGAGTCCTTCAGCTCCAAAGAGATCCAAGGTTGGACTTGATACATCTGAGCCACAGGATGAGGAAGAAACGTAAATATACAAAATTATAATTGAATATTTACTGGTGGTTTGTATAAACAACAAATGAATAAAATTTCTAAATATTTCCTNATTTCCTAATATAAAATCACATGGATTGCATATACAGGTGACCAATGGAAGTTTCAAGGTTATGTTTGAAACACTTATTGCTGTTGTATCTAAAGTAAGCAGTAAAATTGATACACTAAACCAAAGGCTCAAAATTATCGTATCAGAAATAAACCATAGGATCGATGTCGTTAGCATTGATATATGGGTGGAGATTGATGTTGTCAGTACAGATATACGGGCGGAGATCAGGATAGAGATGGAGAAGTTGAAGAAAACGATGAACATTCCTCAGTACACAGGCACCGAACATTTGATCCTAGATGACGACACAATGTACTATGCAAAGCTTGACATTGCAACAGTCATTAATTGTCAGACTTCTTATAAGTACACATTATTAAATTTCATTCATTATGACCTACAATCATACTTTAATACAGGATATTGATCCACATACATTAGAACACGACAATGATGTTGACCTATCTGTTGATGTTACCACTCCTCAAAAACATAGCAGGGTTAGGAGAGCTTTGCAAAAGGGCAGACAGCTCGTCTCTCCATATACTACAATTGATAGACCTAAGAAAAAACAAAAGGTCGACGATGACGAGGGTATGAAGTACGATAAATTGAAAGCTGATGATGACAAGTACTTAGATTTGGGTACTTGTGAAATATCATCTTTTTGATTTTACATTAGAGATTGATGAAGAATGGTTGGCGGATGATGTTAGTATATTACTCAATTCATTCATTTAACTTTAATTTTGCTTACTTTCAGTTACTTTAGCATTAAACCGTGCAATTGACAAGTAGCATTTATTTCATTTGTAGCATATCAACACATGACTACGAATGATTCACGTGAAGCAACAGGAGAGTCCCACATAGTGGCGGATAAGGAAATCATCTATGGACTGCTACTTCTACGTATGTATTCTTTGGCTCTTTTAATGAATCAATTTCTTATTCATTAGGATAACTCATTATGTGAATGACTAACTTTGATTTATGTTTGTAGGTATGGTTAGATCCTTTTTGGAAAGGCAGTCGGCACGATTTGGGTATGATGTTGCTTCCGAGGGAGGTTGTAAGCTACGTTGAAGCTTGTTCTCCTAGAGATGCATGGCCATGGTATGACGTTGATGAGGTAATTGATGTATCTTTCATATATACATAGTTAAGTTATTGTAACTAACAGCATATGTTTGTTATTGTAGATATTTATTCTGGTCAATACCTTAGGACACTAGGTCATTGCAGTTGTAAATCTCATCGACCGATTAATAACGATATATGACTTATTAATTTCAAACGAGTCGAATGATTCGATTGCGGATCAGATGCAATACATTGTTGAGACATTGTCATATATATTGTAACATATAGTGTTCAAGACGTGCCAACTTGAAATATGCACCTCCTTGATTCTGTTCAATGTCAAACATTTGACAATTAGGGTCCCACAACAACCACCATTGTCTGGCGCATGTGGGATATATGCATGCAAGTTTGTTGAGCACCTATCCTGCAACATAACCCTTGAATCCTTGGTAGGCATGTCGATTAAGGAGTTGAGGAGAAGTATGGCAGTAGAGCTTTGGAGTAGCAGAGTTCTAAAAGAGAAGAAATTGAATGTCACTAGCTGGAGTCAATCGGATGATGTGGTGGTATTAGAGGGTCAGTAACAATCTTGTTTGTAATTTTTTGTGTTATGTTATGTATATAAAATCACTTTATATGACATCACACTGAATGGATTTTAAACTGCTAGTGTATATTGTATTCTTTTACAGTTATTGTATTTGGATGATAATACTCCATGTCGATTGAATGTTAACAAAGTTCCATATAAATGTAAAAGCAAATGAACCAACAGAAATATAATATCTATAATAGAAGCATCAAACAAAACTATTATTTAAAAGTAAATGAACCTAACAAACATCAAGACTGTACTAACATAAGTGTCATATAAAAGCAAAAGCATCTACCAAACCTATAATTTAAAAGTAAATAAACCCACGAAATATCAAGACTATACAAACATAAGTATAATATGGTAAACCGTCTACATATACGCAATAAGAAAGTATAAACAAGATTTTCAACACTTTTTGAACTAATGGTGCAGATGTATTTGGCTTCTCCAATGGAACTGGGTTCCAACATGTCTTACAGTTATGTCCATCTCTGCGACATTGTGAGCACTTCCTACACTAATTAGAATATGTCTCACCTATAGATGACATTCGTTGCGTGCGACATCGACCACTAGGGGTTCGTTGTAATGGGGTAGGACAATGCATGATTTAACGTCATCAAGAATGACTCACTCTGAAGCATGACCCAATGGAAGAATAGACGATGCATAAGCATGGAGCCATCAGTCAGTCATGTACATTTCACTATAATACACGTGGATGCTCTCGTAATACTGGTATCTACACATCGCTATGACATGTGGATATGGAAATTGGTCAAGATCAAATATCATAAAAGTGCACATTCTGGCATCCTTATTGACCATGGCATTTTTATAACCATCATACATTTTGTACCGGTTCATGGCCTACATAATTTAATCCTCTCATCCATGATTTTCTTTGCCCATGGTGTCAACACATGTGGATTCTCACTAGCTTTTCATGACGATTGACAAATCATCTCTATAGCTTTTTATGAAAGCATTCAAGCAATAATGTGATGGAAAATCCCCATGCATGGTTCAGTATATCGTTCATAAACTCTGCTATGTTCATTGTCAATATACTGTAACGTCTACGATTGAAGTGACTTTGAGCCCACTTATCAAATTCAATTGTCCGTTGAAGATAAACAACATTGGATAGGGACCTTGTTTGAATCACAAGAAATTGGTTATAAAATTTGAAAGGACGATATTCGTTTGAAGCAACCAAGTACATTGATACGACTTTGTCATCCCACTTGTATTTCACTTTCAGATTTTTTTTATATGTTGGATACAAAAACCATAATTTGCATATCAGAAGATAGTTTGAACAACTTTCTGCATACTGTTCTAACGGTTTGATATAAAGATAAGGTCTTTCACATAACCAATTTGCTTATGAAGGTCATGTAAGAATCATTCCCAAGAGGCATCATTCTCTGAGTCACTGACTCCAAATGCCAATAAAAAAATTTGACCTTTAGCATCGTGAGAAAAAGGGTACCTTAGTATTTCCCCTTCAAAAAAGTTATATCTATGGTGACAATAGGTCTAATGGCAGATAACAATTTGATCTTCGATAGACCTAACATCATAAAACAATACTAGAAATGATTATTTGAATAAATAGATATTCTAGTAATAGCACCAGGGTTTAAAGTCTCCACCATATGACAATAGTTAGGAAGTAATGCATATGACTCTACCGGATCTCCTTGGAGTTGGTTAAGGGCCAACTCTTGTTGTAAGAGATATGAATGACCATTTTTTTTTACCTCATACATGATGTCTCTAGGGCGGTAAACTTTGGAGTAGTCTTCAAAGTTTGTTTTACGATGGTCCCAATGCAATGTGTGGATGCTTATTGGTGATCCAAAACTAGTTTTTTCTTCTAACAAGTATGCCACGGATCATATCTCCTAACCCCCTAAAGAATGGTTTGTCTTGGGTAACTCTAATAGCTTCGATCCTCCACTTACAACCTTTGCCTCGACACATAACCTCAAACTGGTCCTTTGGCAACTGAGAAACAATAAACTAAAAGTTCTTAATAGTTGTTACTGAAGCCAATTTCGTATGAAAGTCCATTTTGTTGGAGAACACGTCTCAAACTTCAATGCTTAAACTATCTTTAACAAAAGAATAAGTATCTTGTCCACTTGGTAGGTTATGATCGGCAATTGAGGGTAACCATTGCATCGCATTATCAAAAGGGTGACTATATGTACTCGTGGTTATATGAATATTGTTGACAAAAACTGGGAAATTCATATTATTCATAGGGGGCAAATCATTATTAACAAATATTATGGATTCAATATCATTTGTAGTGGGCAAGTCATTAATAGTTGGATAATTATCTGCACCACCAATAATATCAACACTATCAATGTCAACAAGATATTATCGTGAATAGGATCGTCCTTCAACTGAACATCCTCGAGATTCTCTACTCTCTTGTCTCTTTTATTTCTTTCTTTTTTTTCATGTTTAGAGAGGTATTATACAAGCACAATTTGCGAGGATGATTGACTTCATCATCTAGATTGGAAATGGGGGCTGAACAATCATCTTCATAGTTAGAAGGAAAAGAAGATGTTACAAGAATGGAATGATTTATTTGATTACTTCCGCTAGTTGAACGAAATATTGGGTTGGATGCATTTTCGCCCATCTTATATTGTTACCCCATGATGTAATCGTTGGAACACTCCTCTTAGCTTTCTCCTCAACTACTACCATCAATTCCACTAATTTAACCCTACTGGTATCACAATATCATGTAAAGAACATTATATCATCATCGTTCATAAAAAGTAATAACTGATGATCACTCTGAGTCAATTGTGAAAAATCGTGTCATCAATTTTAATACACATTTATCTCGTTGCCAATTGATCATATTGAGTATCACTTGATATTGTCATTCCATTGATTGATTCACCCATGTATTTGAGATCATCATTTGGTTCTGTCTCCCAACAACCACATAATGCATAAGAAAGCAAACATCCATGATCCTATAAATCCAATTGCAAAATATAAGATTAAAAAATAAAAGTTTGACAAAAAAATGAAGGTATATATCAAGCATCTCGAGTTTGGATCATATGGTCATTTGGTCCAAACATTATACAAGAGGGGGGAACACCAGAGGGAGTTGATTGAAAGGTGAAAATGTTAAATTTGGAGTTTGGACCATTGGACCATAGTCCAAAGGTCCAGATCATAGGACTGTGCGGTCCAAAGGTCCAAACACCAGATTCAAGCACTGAATCTACATTTTGGAGCTTACCGCATAATCCTATAGTCCAGACCTTGGACTACACAATCCAATGGTTCGAACCGTTGAACCCTAGGTTTCGCTCCTACATTTCTCTACTTGATTCCATTCTTTTAATGCTAACATATTTTCTTACAAAAACTACCCCATTATAATAAACAAATCAACTTTCAACTATTTTTAAGTATGATCTAAGCAAATTCATCCAACTAATACTAATTTTACAGAGATTTAGAGAGATGAGATGAAAGATAGATGATTATCTTTGCAACTAAATATGCTAAAATATCTTGATTCGTTACTAGATTTTTGCTTAGTGTTTATATAGAGAGTGGAGTATGAGTGAAATGTAAGTGAAACGGGAGTGAAATGAGATTGTAAAGAGTAAATGAAGAAAGAAATGGTAGAGAAGATGAAATATCTATTCAGAGGCATTTTGGTCCGATTGACATTTCTTATAATTTCGCTAATAGAATCTCATAATGTCACACCCTTCAATTTCAGTTTCATCACCATCATTAACATGATCTATCTGCAACTTCTATAACCTCATCGCTTTCCGTTTGAGGCCAAAATTCCCTCATCAAATCATCATCGTGCTAATGTTAACTTTACAAACAATCATACCCATAAACATCATTTGGACCATTATCAAACTTCATCATCCGCATAATCATTACCAAATGATCCAAAATTATAGAAAAGCTCAACCAATGAAAAAATTTATTTCCGCGTTTTTGCCTCCACCTACCTATTTAAGCACTTGAGTCAATAAATTCTCACCCCATTTCTTCCATTTTCTAGCCAACCCAATTGGAAGCAGAAAACTTAAAAATACTGCATAATCAAATGCTCAAATAATCAATTTTTGTTTCTTTTTTTTTAGAAACAGATGTGTTCGGGCCCAATTTTCCCTATAAGCAACGACATAAAAATAAATATATGAAACAACATAATCCCTAACAATTAAATTTCAAACCCACCTCTATCTTTTTTCAATTTCGAAAATTTTTTCCTAAACGAAGCTTCAATACGCAAATCCAAACAGCCACCCATTAAATACGGGTTTTGATTATGGAAACGACAAACCTCTCCCTTTTGCTTTTTCTGCTTCGACTGCCTCCACAATGGATTACCTAACCACCACATAGGCTCGTGGGTCACGATGGTTAAGGTCTCACCATTCATCACTGTACGGGCTCAACAAATGGTTATTACTAATACCATGAAAAGTTGGATTAATGGCATGTGATTAGGGAAAGTCAAAGTAGGGAACGAAGGAATGAAACCCATCTCAACTTCAGTTGTGTTCTGGATCAAACGATGGATTTTTTACTAATAAGATAGAGAAAGAGGAGATCGAGAGGTGTTTGCGAGAAGGGAAAATTATGAAAAATTGTCAACTTAGGGGTTTAAAAGTCAAAATTTAAAAATCCATAAATTTTTTAGTCAAATTTTTAGACTTTGAACAGTGGGTTGTGGATCTTGGATCATGGTCTAACTTAAACCGTGGATGGTAACCCACTGTCTTGAATTTGACTAAAAAACTTATAGATTTTTAAACTAACTATTACTTTTTTAATCCCTAAATTAACTATTTTTTATAATTTCTCTAGTGAGATTGTGTGAGTTGAAAAGAAAGTAATATACAGGAGAAAGTTTCCTTTTTTTTCTCTTTTTTTTACTAAAATATTTATTATATTATAATTTTATTTGAAATACTTACATTTAATTACAATAATATTATTATTAGAGTCTTTAAAGGTTATCAAAGTAATTTTTATGTTAGGACATCCATTTTAACTAAATTCATTTAATTGTCGGATCATTTGAAGCTATTTCTAAAAATTGGGGGTTATTAATATTTTTGACAAACCTCATAGTCAATAGAAATTAACCGTTTAATAAGTATCTTTTTTTATTTAGTAATAATAGATTTGATAAAAGATAGTTATAAAAGTAACAATACAAACATCAACTTTAATAGTGGCAATCAGTGTAGGTTTGAGTGCAAAGTTTTGTTAAAAGCCTAAGTAAGAGATATAATTTTTGGTGTATTCAAGGTGGATCCATTTTGATCTTTCCAAAGATATCCTAAGGAGAAGTATTTTCTATCAATATGGAAGAATAATTGCTTTTGCATCCTTTAAAAAGATATTATATGTATATAGTAATTATTCTATTTTGGCTAGACATCTATTACATGGGCTTTTATGGTCAAACAACGTTTCATTTTCTAATTTAAGAATTTTATGTTAATGTCTATAAAAGGAGTAATTGCTTGGTATATTTGTTAATTAGTTTAGAATGATTGATTGTCATTTAATTCCTTTTCTTAATATACACATATTGATTAAGATGTTTTCTCTCGTAACCCTTAGGAGCTTATATATACATCTTGACTTGACTCTTAATATCATTTCATATACAAAATTCAATAGTCTTGAAGATCTCTGAAGCAGTAAACCTTGTTAATTCTTTTTCTCAAGTGGGAATTAATGGAAGGCTCAATGATGATGAAGTTGCTTTTGAAGTTCTTATTGATGGTGCTCTTAGTATTTGCCATTTTCATTGATAAGACTCAAGGAGATGTTTCTTTTTGTTGTAGACATGATCCTGAATGCTGTGGCACTGATATAGGTGGTCGTAAAGTGATGAAACCCTAGCTTATGATGTTTTCATTGTTCCTTTTGTTTTCTCCACAAGATGCGTCTCTATAGATGTTTGGATCGACAATACTAAATAATGGTGGTCATATACATCTCCATTTACTTCTTTAATATATATTTGTAATAAGTGGCGTCTAGAAATTCTTGACCCAAATTTTCCAGTTCCTCTCTTTTTACATTCACTTTCACGTTGATCAAATTATTATATTGAGATTGATGTATTATGATCTTTTAACTGAAAATAGTATCTTCAAACTTATATGGCAATTTCTAAAGGGAGACTAGTAAATATTCGTCCATAGTTGATTGTAAACCAACATTATACTTCTTTTTCTACAATTTTATACTTCAGTGAACCTAAAATTTCTAGACTGATTTCGACATTCTTGAGGGTAAATATTGCATATTTATTTCAAGACCTTTCTTTCAATTCAAAGAATATAGCTAAAAAAGATAACTCTCAATCTTTTTATAAGACAATAACTCTCTTAAGCATATATGGTGAATAAAAACACGAACCAAGCTTTTCTAATAGAGATGACAATAGTTGAACAAAACAACTTAGCAAACAATAAGATCACTCAATCAACTTCATTTGGTAGGATCATCCATTAACTCTTTAAATCAACTTTTTTCGATCTTCAATCAACTCTTGAGTAAATGATAATCTCTTTATCTTCTTGGCAAAGGTGTTAACGATGGTTGCAATGACAGATAAAAATTTAGTAAAATGATTAGAAACGAAATGTGATCGTTGAAGATAAGGTTAGTGTTTGTCGTTAGAATATTATGACATTCTACAGTTGAAACTCGTTCAATCACAACCGAAGTGTCTCAATGTCATAAAATCTAAACTTTATATGATACACTCAGATAAAATGATTTATCTGACTTATCTTATAAATCAAATGACCTTAAAAATAACAACAAAAATGAGTTTTCATGATAGGATTACTATGACATAATTTTTTTTTTTTTTGGCCGTAAAAAATAGCAAGTACAAAATATTTGATAATGAAAGTATATATTTGTACTTATAGAAATAGATATTATAACAGAACTTTATTATATGCCATGGAAGAGGTGAATTAATCTTCTTATTTTAGCAACAAAAGAAAAATAATGGCAGAACTATAAGAATCCCTAAATATACTTTAAACACCCCATCACTCAAAGTATCCCCAATCAAAATTTAAAAAGTTGAAACTTACTCTACAGACCCATCTAAATGTCAAACATATCCCTATTAGATTTAATAAATTAAATATTACTATTTGATCAAAAAAATAGCTTTGGTTGTTTAATTGAAGTCTGAAACCGTGCCTTGATTAGTGTACTAAAACACAAATTCTGTATTTGATTGTTAATATGGTAACGAAACCTAAAGATTAGGAATATTTATTGTATTTTACTAGAATTTATTATGCACTTAATAATAATTTAATAATTAAATTTCTAATTATAAGAGGAGGTTCAGAGTATATTTTATAGTTCATATAACTTTATCCAAAAAATTAATGTTCTGAAAATAATTATAAAGGCATAAATTTCTTTGCAATAATCAATCAATTTAAAACGTCAATTAGCTAAAGCCATTAAAACTCCCTCATCCCTTGATTGACTGTTTATACAAATCTTAGTAAAGCATCTTGGACCTCGTCAAAGTCAGGTTTCTCTTCTCACACAACTCATTTTCTTTGGTTGTCCAGTAAAAGCAACAAAGTCACACGATCTTGATCTTTGGATTAATCACTATTGGTTACATTCATAGCTCTACCTTTTTTTCTTTTGGTGTTGACACTTTCAAATTGTATAACTAAAACCATTACATTCCTATCATGCTCTTCTAAAATTGTGAGGATTATTTTGATCACCAAAAGAACTAGCTAGCACTCTTCTTTTTAGCCTATTTTTTTGAATCATTTCTTAAGATACTTAACATAATCTCTTGCAAGATTAGCTATTCTCTTTTCCCTCTTCTTTGATTCTCACACACCTACAACCTTTAAGCACTTCTTCCTCTCCTCTCGAAGCACTGACGCAAAGCCACCCAGCTTCACCCTCAATTTGTTTCTGATTTGCTACTTTGCTACGTTGAATTAATATGACATTTGTGTTGTGCAAATTTAAACTCCTAGCATACAGTTATCAATCATTACATAGTTTAGAATGTTATATGATGTTTGCCAAGACAATCAATCATTGCATAGTTTTCACATTTCATATTTGAGAACTTACGATTTGTTTGTTAATCACTAACTTTAATTAAGAGTTATTATCAATCATCATCCATATTTTTTACTTAAATTTCACTTATATGAAACTTTTACCCTTTTTCTTTTCCATCGTTCCAAAGTTTTTTCAAAAATTCTCTTCTTAGGTCCTTCAGTTATATTTTTTGTCATTTAACAGTAGATGAAAGGGAAAATTGGTATTTCTTAACTGTCTTCTTATAATACCTCTATTTGTCTTCTTATATTTCTTAATATTAAAAAATTACGAACCACCCTGTAGTTAGATATTATTACATGTCCCTCAATAAGTTTCATGAATTCTCACAAAACCTCATACTGATGTAGGAGAAGTTTCTACCAATCATGGGAGCTAATCGATTCTTTAGTAATCTCAGAAGTGATAAGTGTTATTTAGCATGAATGTAAACTTAAAATTTCAATCGAAAATAAATTAGCAAGAGGTTTTGTGATAATTAAGATGAAACTTGAGGGGTGATGCTGTAATAATGCCTAACCACAAGGGGGGTCTAATTTTTTATAAATAATTATGTTATGAAATATTAATAATTTAATAAAAATAAAATATGAATAAATATATAAATATAAAAATAAATAAAAACCATCCAAATATAATTTTTGCAAAAATAATATTATCAATAAAATATTATATAATAAGAAAAAAAATTATTCACCATTTCTAAATATGAATAAAAGACCATTTATATATTACAACTCTCAGTTGAAATGTTGGCATTTATTCCAATGGTAATTCGGTCATTTGACTCAGTTTTATCCTTTAAAAATTAGTCTCTTTTCATACTTGTTAGTAGGGGTAAAATAATAAAGTTGTTAGAATATGAAGGTTAACAAATGTTAACTAATAGAAAATGTAACTGAATGACTTGAAAATAGATTTTTCGAAAATTTAGGGATGATGAAAAAGAAAAATGACAAAAGTCTCATATGAGTTAAATTTAAGCAAAAGGTAGGGGTGGTGATTAATAATTACTCCTTTAATTAATGGAACAAAACTGGAAAATCATAATTCTTTAAATAAAACTGGCAGAACATTACTCTTGCTTTATCTTTTATTTTTTTATTTGACTTTTGCCTCAAATGAATGAATAATTTGATAAATAGTTCATTATTAAGTCTTTAACAAGACTTATTAAATTACAAGCGAAGAAATTTATGATATAATTAATACTCCGTTCTCATGCCCGAAATTAAACTTTTTCTTTTCCCAACAATTTTAAAAAGCATTCTGATTACGTACTTTAACATTATAATTAAGAAATGGTATTTAACTAATTATTGTGATTTTTTTTATTATTATTTATTTGCTATGTTGCTTTGTTGAGTTGATATGATGCTTCTGTTATGTGTTGATGCATTTTATTTTGTACTTAACTAGTTATTACTTACGATTACAAATATGTTTGTAACTTTATGTTCCCAATACCGTTTTTTGCTTATTTTTCCATGTATTATTACTTGAATGGATTTGTTTCTAAAGTAATTTTTTCTTCGGTAGTATTCTTTGAAACTTATGAATTGTTAAATTCAGATATTACTTTTGAACTTTGAAGTTTTAGGATTAGCTCATAGGATGAAAGATTATAGGTTAAGTTAAACTTTGAGCTATATGTAATAGTTTATAACTTCTTATGATTTGTATTGAAAGATTTTATTCATTGGCATAATATATGTGGAAATGTTATTCATCAAATTGAAGTATTTCGAAATTTCATTGTCAATATAAGCTAAATTTCAAAGAATTATTTTCATATAGTCAGCAAAAGTCACAATGGGTTGAGGCTCAAATCGAAGTAGATTTAACTGCTCCAAACTGATAAAATATGGTGCGGTTTGGGGGAGTGTGTGGTGCAATTTCTTTTGGGATTAAGCCAGACTGAACGAACCGATCGGTTTCTTTCAGATATAAAAGCTATACCTTTCTCATTTTGCGAGGATTCAGGTTCATTTCATGCGTTTTAACAAGCCAAAAAGCTCATCCACTCTCATCTTTTTTCTATGTTTGGTTTATTTAAATTTAATGGTAGTTACTTCGGCCTGAAATTTCTCTTCTAGGGATCTTAAAATTTTCCCAACAAGCCTTGCATTAGAGTACTTCACCAAGTAGAAAAAATGAATTTACAATTTCATAACATTTTGCATGAATTCTGCAATAGTTTCATCTTCTTGCATTGTTAAATTCTCAAATTGAGTCATTGTTTGTCATTTATGGTTTCAAGAATATGCCAAGCTTCTTTTGCTGATGTACAAGTTGAAATGAAACTAAATTGATTAGCATTAGTAACATATAAGGTAAGATTGATACCTTTAGAGCTTCATTTTGCTGGATTATACTCTTTTGTAGTCCATTAACATGATGACTTCTTAAGCTCCAAGAACATTTTACTCATTTTGGAGGCATCCAACCACATTCAATGGAGGTCAAGATTCTTTCATCAATGGCCAAGATGAAAAAAGCTTTCATTTTGGCTTTCCAATATGGATAGTTAACTTTCCCAAAAATCTCACTAAGTAAATTAGTATACTACTTTGATACCAATGATTAGTTCTGATAGTGCGAACCAATCAACCATAAGAAGGAAATATAAAACATCATCCATCAGCTCTTTAAATCAAATTTCTTCAATCTTTATTTAACTCTTGGCTTATCTTATAAATCACATGGATTGATCTTAGTAATCTCGCTTCAACTTTCATCATCAGCTTGTTTGATATCTAGTTCTGTTTTATTCATTCTTTCTTCAAGTTTCTCTTTCATACTTTCCAAAAACCCTAGAAGCTCGCTTAGGCGCAGTTTCTTGAAGGATGATTAAAGAAAACAACGTTTAAATCAAAACATCTTCTGTTGAAATAAATTAAAGATAAAAAAGTTACACTCTGTGTTCTTATTCACAAAAAGGAGAAGGGACCACTTCAATGAATATGCCCTTAAACTCCTTTTCTATCTAAAAGAATCCTACCCAAAATTAAAGCTCAAAATTGGAATGCCAAATGTTGCTCATCTTTAAAAGCATGCAACTCAGTGTTGGCTCTGCCAACTCAAATTATTAGGTTCCAGGAGAATAAAAGAGATCCCAATGGAATACCGGTTAAGCATTTTCCTTTGCAATCTTCTCTGCCTTGGCAATGACTTCTTCAATTCCTCCCACCATGTAAAATGACTGCTCAGGAAGTTCATCATACTTCCCATCCAAGACTCCCTGCCAAAATGATAGCACCATTTCACAAACATGAGACCCAAAAATTAAAAAAATATATATATATATATATTTGTAAAAGGTAATATCGAGTTAATTCTGCTTAAGTTGTGTGGTTAAAAATCATCAGAATCATACAGAGGAAGTTGAAGTGAGAATTGATTACTTAGTATTTCAAAATTTCAATTGAGAGTTTGATTAGGATTAATCATGCAGAAGCAAGAAATCAATGTTTTAAACATAGTGAGCAAATAGTCAGAGTGCCAGAATAACCCACCTTCCAATTAGATAAGAAAATTAAAGATGATAACCGACCAAAAAGAGAAACACACATGCAGACAAAATATTAATGACCTGGAAACTGGAAACGCTCTCTTGTAGTTCAACATATTTTCCTGGGGCTCCGGTGAAGACTTCAGCAACGTGGAAAGGCTGGCTCAAAAACCGCTGAATTTTCCGAGCCCGAGAAACCGTTAACTTGTCATCTTCACTAAGCTCATCCATTCCCAAAATGGCAATGATATCTTGCAAATTCTTATAGTTTTGCAAGACTTTCTGGACACCACGAGTTGTATTGTAGTGTTCATCTCCCAAAATACGAGGAGAAAGCATGCGTGATGTAGAATCCAAGGGATCAACAGCAGGATAGATACCAAGCTCAGAAATCTGTTAACGAAAAATTAGGTTTATTATGAAGGCAACCATATGAAAGACATAATTTCTTTACTTTAGCGTAACAGATGTATAAGGGAACAATGTACCTGTCGGGACAGCACTGTTGTAGCATCAAGATGGGCAAAAGTAGTAGCAGGAGCTGGATCTGTCAAGTCATCAGCAGGCACATAAATAGCTTGAACTGATGTAATGGAACCCTTCGTGGTAGTGGTAATGCGCTCCTGAAGGGCTCCAAGATCTGTAGCTAAGGTAGGTTGGTAACCGACAGCGGAGGGGATACGACCAAGCAAAGCAGAAACTTCTGAGTTAGCCTGCAAATGTGGATGAATAAAAAGATCAGCTTGATTATCACGTTAGAAGAGCAATAAGGGTATAGTGCCCTCCACTATTTATTTATTAATTTTTTTCAAAGCAAGGAAAAGTTTACTTGGGTGAAACGGAAAATGTTGTCTATAAAAAGAAGCACATCCTGTCCTTCAGCATCACGAAAATGCTCAGCCACAGTCAGCCCAGTAAGTCCAACACGAGCACGAGAACCTGGAGGCTCATTCATTTGACCATATACAAGGGCACACTTGCTTTCAGCCTGATACTCAAGATAATATGTTAGAGAAAGATACTGCACGAGCGCCAAAAACATGTACCAGAAAAAATAAAACAAGAAACACACCATTCACACACCCCAACAAACCCCCAATTCCAAATAAATAAATGAATAAAAAGTGAAACTATCAAAAACCCTGAAAAGAATAAATAAAACAGATCATACAAATAGCAGAAAGCTAACCTGCTTGTCTCCAAGCTTAATGACACCACTTTCGATCATTTCCCTGTACAAGTCATTACCCTCTCG
>JANLJB010003436.1:0-27877 GCA_026212285.1 Bursera cuneata
GCGGATGGCAATGGATAAGAGTGATGAAGAGCATGATGGCTTGAGGGATATATTGGATCCAACCATTAGAAACATGGGATCACTTACAGGGTTCAGAAGGTTCTTGGAGTTGGCCATGCAGTGTCTTGAAGGACCACCTGCAGACCGTCCAAAAATGAGTGAGGTGGTTAAGGCAATTGAGGCCCTTTTACAAAATGATGGGGTGAATACAAACTCAACTTCACCATCCTCATCTACCCCAGACTTGGGTCCTTCTAAAGGTGTTATTAGACAATTTTGTGGCGATGATTCACCTAAAAAGGATGTCAATGACAAAGATCATGCCTTTGATCACAGTGGTGATTATGCACTGAATGCTGAAGTTGAACCCAAGTAGTACAAGCTCTGTCTTTCTTTTGTTTTTGAATTTTAGATAGCTCGTATTCGTTATAAGAGAAATATTTGTTTGTATGTATTGATTGTTATCCAAAAGATAGAGAGAAGATCGCATCGTAATCATCTAGTTTACTCATCCCTGCTGGGCTGAAGTTAGGATTATTTTGTAAAAAGAGTGACTTGTTTGTTTGGTGTTCTCTTTTATTTTAACATTTTATTAATCGTTTTATGCTATAGCCAGCATTAGTAGTTGTGTTTTGTTTTCACAACATGACATTCTTTAATACTTAAAACTACTAGTAAGGTACTTTAAAAATCATATGCTGAAAACATTTTTTCTGTATTAAAAAATCTTTACTGAATGAGTTTTATTGTTTATACCCTTGATTTTCTCACTTGAGTAAAATTTGCTCTGACGTAATGATAATAACAGCACTTAAGTTAGTTACTTACAATTCTCTTCAATACACTAACATAATTAGATTCTCACTTATGTTAAATAGAAGTGAATCTCTTTCGTGCCCCAGCGTACCCGGCTGTCAAAGTAGTGAGTAGAAATTTTTTCTGCAATGAAACAATCTGAATAAAATCAGGGACCAAAGGGGGAGTCATCAGCACAGGACAGTTCATGGATGAGAAAGATAAGGCAGCTGGATGCACTTTAACGTCATCTAATACATCCTTCATGGATTACGCAAAGTTGTTCTCAACAGCACGTGCTTCTCCTCTTTCTCACCTATTACGGATATTCTCTGGAAAATGGGCACTAAACCGTCAACCTAAACTTTGCAGAGATATTATTTAGGGATGAAGAACCATAAAATAGAGCTGGGAGAACCTGTTGCTACCGTTTTATGGGACTTGCCTTTAACACTCTTGTTTTCAGGGAATATTAGCGTGGCAAGATTTTAATATAAAGGATATAGCCAATGGAACTGGTAAAGAAATCATAAAATCTTTTGAAACCGCAGTAAAAGACAATATGCTGGAGATTCGCTTCTATTTGGCTGGAAAAGGGACTACACTTAGAGGAGATTATGGTCCTATGATATCTGCAATTTCTGTTTATCACGGTATGTCGTGCAGTATTTTTATCAGTCTTGCTTATTCAAAGTCTTCTGCCTGTGATATCGCTGGCCTGTGTCGCATTAGTGGTACTTCATTTGATGAAACCAGATTTTAGATCACGCTGTCTTTATAATAACATTTTAGCGACACTTAGATATTGGTTTTAGTTGCTAACAATATGCCTAGTAAACTTCACGTCAAGCAAAACTGTTATAATGAAATTGGCTTTAATTCTATTATATGACATGAATGATTCCGTTACTTTTTGGTTTCCAAACTTTTAAAAGTGTTATAATGCTTTCACTTAACAAATTTCTTTGACCGAGTCTTGGTTATTATCGATAGGCTCTGAAAGTAGCTTGAGATTGGGCTGGGCAACACGGCAGAACATATGTGTTGGAATATCCAGGATGCATTTGCCTTCTTGATTGGGTAAATTTCACAAATGTTATAACGTCCTTTCTATCAATTGGGCATCAGAAGTTTAACAACTGCATTCTTTTGCTCGGATGTTGCAGGCCTTCGATTTGCTGCAGAAGCTGGAGGGTGAGTATAAGAAGAAAGAGGCTGAAAGGACGATAAAAGTGGTTCTAATTTGCTCCAATGTATCCCCTTCACTGTGGCTTACTTTGTCAGAGGTAGTAAGAATGCTTGAAGCCCAATTTTATTAATGAAAACATCTCTGATCCTAGCATTTATGGCGGTGATTTGGAATTACAACCCCTCAGTTATCTTAATCGACAGACTCCAGAACAGAGTTCAATAGGAAGCTCAGCTTCAGTAATTTTATAAAACATCGGTTAAAAATGAATTGAGATCAATAGAAGATAAAATAGTGTCGTTTAATTATAACATTTGTAATGTAATTCAATTCTAATTTTCATTCATTCCAATCTCAAACTAAGCGTCTTTATTCCATGTATTCGGCTTTCATTTCAACTTTAATAGGGCAGAGAAATGGTCCATTTTACCATTTTAGAGGGTTCATGGGCAATGGCCCAACTTGATAAGCCATGCCTATGCAGCAGTCCAATGTGCCTTCTCCCCCATTTCCCCTCGTTTTCTGCCATAGATTCGTTGAACTTCCAAATATAATAAGAAGGCGTTGACACAGAGATAAAGCTTTGAATTGATATTTCCTATTATTGTAATTCAATTCTTTTGTGATGGCGCCACCAAGCAGTGCGTTAACTTTAGATTCACTCCATTTATTTGATACTTTTTTATGCTGTTTTTTGTTTTCAACCAAAGTTGTACCAGTTTGTAGACGCCAAGTCAGAGTTTTTGTCTTGAAAAGAAAACAAAACAAATAGGCGAACAACAATCAAAGCTACTTAAGATTTCTATTTTGGAATCGAGTGATTTTTCTTTCAAAACAATGTTTCTAAGCAATTTTTTATTTTTTTTTAACAAAAAAAAGAAGAAGAAATTATTAGAAAAATAATTACTTTGTTTACATGAACTACTATTGTTTAATGAGAAAAGTTCATTAATAAAAAAATTGGAAAAAGCCAAGTGTAAGGATCTAAGGAAGACCAGTCAAGTGAAAGAGATGGAGGCAACAAAACACAAAAACGCGTTTTGAGATATAATTGCAGTCAAAAGTCAACCCCCCAAATGTCTTAAAACAACAGCAACAAATAAAACTCTTCACCAACTACAAAGTCCAAGCTTGCCCCACAACCATCACCATTACACAACACAGCACAACTCAACTCAACTCAACTCCAACACTTTTGTTCTTTTTGATTTTGTTTTGTTTTTACTTAAAAAAAAATCCCATTTTTTCACAGATGAATCTATTCCCCTCCTTCATGAGAGAACAATAATAATTAATAAAGTATAAAACTTGAATCCTTTAGCCTGCTGCTGTGTTCTATGGAAGATCAAGTTGTTACTACTCTCTGCAACTCAATCCAAGCTCTGGGTCGTGGCTTTGATGTTACATCCGATATAAGGCTTCTTTATTGCAAGGGAACTCCTGGCTCCAGGCTTGTTCATTTAGATGAAGATCATGCGAGAGATCTTGCTATATCTGAGGGTGTTGCGCTGCCTCATGTGCCTGGTGATATTGACTGTTCAATAGGCAAGAAGAGCATTGAGAGAATACCTGTTTGCAGCTTTCATGCGGTGACTTTTTTTCTTTATTTGATCTGTTTGTTATATGGAGTTTTTCTGTCTTCGTTTGTGAGCCAAAATCGTTATCTGGGTACGCCTAAATTTTGATGCTTTATTGGTATTTTTGAAGTGCTTTTTGCTGTTTTGGTTGCAATTTGTTGTTTTGCGACCAAATTGTAACATGGGTTAATGCTTAAAATTTTGGTACTTTTGCTTCATTGGGACTTTCTATGATTGTTTTCAGTGGCTTGAGAGTTGGTTTGGCATTTTTATCGTTATCTTGGAATGGGTCAATTTTAGGTTTTGATGGTTTATTAGCATGTTGCGATTTCTATTTTGTGTTTTGTAGTGAAACTGCAGAATTGTGTTTTCCGGATTTGGGCCCTATATATATATATATATATATTTTTTTTTTTTTTTTTTATGGAGCAATNTTATATATATATATATATATATATATTTTTTTTTTTATGGAGCAATGTAACGGGAAATAGGTTCTGAAGCTCTTCACTTGTGATGCTAGTTGGGTTAAAGTATCATTTATTTGTATCTGAAAATGTGCAAGACTTCCTTTTTTAAGAGTCATCATATGTTGAGGAAATATTGGGCAATTAGAGTAACTTCTTGACTTTGATTGAGTTTAGCATATTAAAGAATTGCTGTTACATTTTAAGAATATTGGGTGCTTCCAACGTAGTCTTGATGATATCGTGAAATTGAAGCAGGTTGGCTCTTTGAACGAAACTTAGGAAAGAACTGATTATTCGTTTCTTGATGAGAAGAGAGATGGAGATGAATAAAATAGGGATTGTTACAACTATCTGGGTTTGAATGATTGTATAACTCTCTCTCTCTCTCTCTCTCTCTTTCTCTCTTCAATTTCCTCTGTGTTCTCTGTCATTGGACAAGAGCATTAGAGATTCCTGTTCATGTATCTTTGTGATCTATCATTGTTTTTCTGTGTAATCAATTGCTTTGATAAGCTCAGATTCATTATATGGGGATAATACCCATCTGAGTGCCAGTTTTTTTTGCAGAGACTTCAAATTATGATTTTGCTTGTTTAATTGTTAGTTCTAATGGTTAACCCTCAGTCTTCACCATTAACAGTTTCTGGAAAGAATAGAATGTCAGTGTCATCAGATTCATATCCATCAACATTTTGGTTGTAGTTTTTTCCCTGATTCTGTGAATGAACTACTGCTTGTTAGATAATTATCATACTGACGTCAACATTTGATTAAAGCCTTTGATACTTAAAATTCCAGATGGCAGAATATTTCAACGAGAAATCTGGTATATCAGGAAACATTCCACTTGGAAGCTTCAATGCCATGTTCAATTTCACTGGTTCTTGGAAAGTTGATGCAGCAGCTACAAAATCCCTTGCAATGGTTGGAAAATTCATTCCCCTCTACAAAGTTAAGTTAGCAAGGCTAAATTTAGTTCTTCGTGAAGAAATTAGGCATGCTGTTCCTTATTCTTGGGATCCTTCGTCCTTGGCAAGGTAAACATCTCGTGGCATCATTTTGATGTACTGTAAATAGTTTTAATTCACTTGTGAATTTTTCTATTTATTGTTATTATTTAAAAAAAAATTAGAAAGTTTTTGTTCTGTAAATTAACAATTCAGTAACCTTGAATATATTTCTATTTAATGCGTTAAATTTAATAGAACTTGGAGAAACAAGACCCAAGTTGGAATGATTTATCATATGCCATTTTACAGCAAAGAATAATTATCTACCTCCAACAATGCCTTTTGAGGGAAGATGTATGCAAATTGATTGAATGGCATTAAGGATCTTTTTGGGGTCTTGATTTTAATGCAGTTGTGCCATTCCACTTTGAGATTGTAATTATAATATGCTGAAACCTGAGCTTTATTTGTCTTAGGAGAAGTAATGAAGCAATGAATTTTGTTGCATTCTGCGCTTTAGTTTTTTAGTTTTTTATTTTAATCATTCTTGCACTTTCCAATTTGATTGCCATAGTCTATAAAATTGCTCCATTACCATAAGGAGAAGTAAATTAAACTCTTCCAATGATTTGGCAAATTTTGGATCGCAGGTGACTCATCTGATAGGATTCTTAGATCAATTTGTACAGTTGAACAGCAGTAGGTTTCTGATTTCTGATTTCCCTTATTTTTTTCCTGTCAGTTTCATTGAAAATTATGGTACCCATATTGTTACTTCTGTAACAATCGGTGGAAGAGATGTGGTTTATATTAGGCAGCACCAGTTGTCTCCTTTGTCAGTCACTGATATTGAGGAATATGTGGATGACATTGGGGATCAAAGGTTTATGGATTCAAGCCAGTCAAGTGCTGGCCCCTTAAAATACAAGGACAAGGTAATATTTTGTCGTTGCCTCTTTATCTTTTTGTTTATTTTGAGATTAAATTTCTTTTTTGACAAAGAATATTCGATTTTTCCGCCGAAGCACTAGAAAATCTCGTAGCACTTTGAGTATGTATGTTACATACACCTTGTTTTGGATTTTGTTTTTGAGGGAGTAAATTCTTTCTGATGCATTTATTTTCTCCTCACAAAGATCTTTTATGGCACTTAAGTGTGAGAAAATATGTAATTTGAAAATTATTGCTGTAGGATGTTACAGTGATTTTTAGGAGGAGAGGAGGTGATGATCTGGAGCAGAGTCATGCCAAGTGGGCAGAGACTGTAAAATTGGCACCTGATGTGATTAACATGACATTTACACCCATTGTTTCTCTGCTCGAAGGAGTGCCTGGTATAAAGCATTTGGCTCGTGCAATTGATGTATACTTGGAGTGTAAGCTGTTATCTTAACTCTTTATCTAATATTTGCATAGAATTATCATATCATTATTATACCACCATAAAAAGCAAGGGCTTCATGGAGGTAATTCATATAACTTTCCAATGGTATCCTCAAAGTCTCAGAGACATGGAAAAGTCTCCTCTTGTTATCTCCTTAAACAAAGGAAATGTCATAAAAGTTCCTCGTTTCAGTGATTTTGGATTTACTTATTCCCGACAGGGTTGTTGTTGGCTTTTGGTTATTTTCCTTGTTTGCTTCTTGTGCTAATAGTCAATACTGCAAATTGAGCTTGGTTTGTTGAATATATACAATCCAAGAACAGCTCTTTATAGAATTGATTGAAAAGAGAACAAAGTTCATGTTTCTTCGAATTTAATGGAGTTGTATTCATACGGCTGACATTGGAATTGTATTATTTCTAGGCTGCCAAATACTAATTGACTGAATGTCTATTTATTACCAGACAAACCACCAATTGAGGATTTACAATATTTCTTGGATTTTCAAATTGCTCGAGTTTGGGCTCCAGAACATAGTAACATTCAAAGGAAGGAGCCTGTGTGTCCATCCCTCCAATTCAGCTTAATGGGTCCTAAGCTTTATATCAGTCCAGATCAGGTATTCTTCATGGTACTATATCATTACATGTGACTGTGAAATTATAATGTATGAAGATAGTTGAAATGTGTTTTCCTTTCACTACAAAGTGAATTAGAGACTAGAATGTCTCCCAGATTTTGATGACCAATCTACCATGACTCAGTTTTTTTAAAAAGTTTTAGTTCCATGTAGGTTAAAAGCAAAGTAGTAGAGAACATAATGCTCATATGATGCATATATTTGGTTTCTGGCTTCTGTTTCTGTTATCACTCCTGGAAAACATTGCTTTCTCTTTTGGAAATAACTGAAGCTGAAAGCCTTCAGTAATAACTTTATATTGAAACAAGAAAAAGAATCCCAAAACGAAAACAATGTACAAATTTGTCTCTAGTAGAGGTTGGTGAAAATGTACAATAATGAAATTGTAATGCTGCACCTTTGCTTTGTGAAAATGTTAGAGGAGAATTTTCAGATCTTTAATTAGCATGGTGGTCTGACATCTCATAGGGGTGTTTGAGGATGGTCCCATTGTTGCTCTGAAGAGAAAAGGAAAACTTATATAACCACAATTTCTGTTCTTTTTTGCTTTTATCAAGTGAAAAAAGTATTTCTTTGGCAAACTTAAATTCTTCTTGCACAGCTCACAGGTAAACCACCTGTATAAGCATGCGAAAGAAGTTTTCTCTAGCTAAGTTGAAATCATACCATGATATTGCAGGTAACAGTTGGCCGTAAGCCCGTCACTGGTCTTAAACTTGGCCTAGAGGGCAGCAAGCAAAACAGACTTGAAATCCATTTGCAGCATCTAGTGTCTCTTCCAAAAATCCTTCAACCTCATTGGGATGCCCACGTGGCGATAGGTGCACCTAAGTGGCAAGGTCCTGAGGAGCAAGACAGTCGCTGGTTTGAGCCCATAAAGTGGAAGAATTTCTCTCATGTAAGCACTGCACCAATAGAGTATACTGATACTTGCATTGGAGACCTCTCTGGCGTTCATATAGTCACAGGGGCTCAGCTTGGTGTCTGGGATTTTGGTGCCAAAAATGTATTATACCTCAAACTCCTCTTTTCGAAAGTACCTGGATGTACAATAAGGCGGTCTGTCTGGGATCACAGCCCCTCCATCCCTCCCACTGCACAGAGGCCCAGTAACTCTTCTTCGTCAAGTTCAACTGAAAGAACATCCGATGATAAGAAGGAAGATAGTTCAGGTCAAGTTGGTAAACTGGCAAAAATTGTTGACATGACTGAAATGTCCAAGGGACCACAAGATTTACCAGGTCATTGGTTGGTCACAGGAGCTAAGCTTGGAGTGGACAAAGGCAAGATTGTATTGCGTGTAAAATACTCCTTATTGAATTATTGATAGATCATTCTTCTTTTTCTTTTTCTTTTTTTCTTTTTTTTTTTAAATTTTTTTTGGTAGGATTACCCTTTTTTAAATACCTTTCAACCATAGTCGAAATTCTTTGCACAGGTGATCAAGTTCTTTCTTTCTGTACATTTTTGTTCTTTGTTATTCCTTCGCCCCTTAGTTTAATTACATCATTGATTATTTAAAGCTATTTTGTTATGGATTTTCTATTTTTAGTTTTCCTTGATGTCCGGGATATGTTGATGAATAAGCATGTTAAATTAATATATGAAGTAAATTTTTGCCATGAAGATCGTAGAGAAGGTTTTCTTCTAATTGATGAGCTTGTATTGTCTGTGAAGATATTTTTGTTAAGACTTGTTTCCAGATTCTATTCTCGTGTCATTTTTCCAGTACCCTGTTTCTATATGGGAATTCTCTCTCTCTCTCTCTCTCTCTATATATATATATATATATATATATATATGCCGGCAATCGAATGAATAAATAAACCACGTTGATTGGAGCCATACAGAATTTAGTTTCACACAGGACGATTAAAATGGAACAATTTAGAATTTTTTTGTTGCCCCACCTCAAATAAATTTGATTAACCTATTATGTATTCATCATTGTTTAATCACTTGAAGGATTACTCGTGAATCTGTCAAAATCAACTTTCCGTTTACCTTATGTTATGATTTTTCCAAGTTTACAACAGAGTTTTGACTATGGTTTTGTGAACAGAGAAGTTTGATTAAACAAAGCATTCTCTAACTTTCATTTGTTTAAAATATTTCTTTGCACCCTTCTGCTTAAATATTAAACGCTCCCCGTTGAAATGACGGAACAAAGGGCACACATTTGTTTCCAAGGAATTGAAGACAAGAAGTTGCAAGTGTTGGGCGCGCTTTTGGATTAAGCGTGTATTCTCTTCTGCATGTAATCTAAAATGAAAAACAATATTAAATTTTTCCTACTAACACTTTGTGAAAGAACTTAAGTTACCTTTGTATGCATCAGTGACGATGACATGGCACTGTATCTGTATGTACCCCGTTGGCAAATCTTGACAGTGTCCAAAGATTCTCCATCTGATCGAAGACGGCAATTTTCATCCAGATATGAAGTCAGATTCATACGAGTATGTTCCATTTGAATCCTTATATATGGTGAGCTTGTAGAGCAATCTCAACAATTTTAGTGTTCTGCACCAAGCAAGAAGCCTGGCTGGGGGAGCTATGGTATATACCTTCTTATTCTCATTTTATGTTTGTCACAGCATTCAACCTTTCCAATTTATTTGTAAAGATTTTCTTATGTCATTATAGGAGAAAGTTGAGCTTGTTGAAGGAAAGGTTGATTGGAAGGGAAGAACAGCTGTGAAACATAAGCATGGAGGAACAAAGACCTCTTTTCTCATACTAGGTAGACAAGTACTCTACAAAGTGTTATCAGTATACTAAAGCATAGTACTGTCAAAGAAGCCTATAAATGGTTTACAAAATTCATCTTGTAGCAAATATTAATTTCCCATAATTGACCATTTATATTGTGCGTTTGGGTTTGCAGTGGTGTTTGGTTTCGAGAGCTTCGCAACTGTTTCACTGGGTGTAACCTTGGTGACATACTTCAATGGAGTGATGCACTTGGAACTTGCTGAGGCAGCTAACCAAGTGACCAACTACATGGGTACTAGTTTCATCTTCTCCCTTCTGGTGGCTACCTTAGCTGACACTTTCATTGGAAGATATAAAGCTTTGCTACTTTCAGGAAGTTTTGAGTTTCTGGTAAGCTTGGCAATAATATTAACAATCTAATTTCAATATGCAGATATGGATTCGTCGGTAACGAAATATTCATTTTTGGTTTACGTTGTTTATATGTAGGGACTAGTTTTGCTAACAATCCAAGCGCACTTCCCCAACCTTAAGCCACCAGTTTGTAATCTCTTTGATCCAACTTCTCATTGTGAGAAAATTGAAGGTGGTGATGCTGCACTCCTCTATGCTGGACTTTACTTGATTGCAGCTGGCACAGCAGGAATTAAAGCTTCACTGCCCTCCCACGGTGCTGATCAGTTTGATGAGGAAGACCCGCGAGAGGCTAGGCATATGTCCACATTCTTTAATTGCCTCTTGCTAGCTTTATGCATCGGCGGTGCAGCTAGTTTAACCCTCATTGTTTGGATCCAAACTAACAGAGGATGGGATTGGGGATTTGGCCTCGGTGCAATTGCCATACTTTTAGGTTTGATAATCTTTGCAGCCGGATTGCCGCTGTACCGAATTCAAGTTGTTCAAGGAACTAGTGCCATCATTGAAATTATACAGGTTTCCATACCCTCATCCCAGATTAACTACAATTCAAATCCGTGAATCAACATTGATTCATGTTTTCTTTTGTTCTTTTAGGTTTATGTGGCAGCCATCCGTAACAGGAAACTTAAACTTCCTGGAGACCTTATGGAGCTCTATGAGATTAAGGACAAAGAAGCTGCTATACA
Source organism: Bursera cuneata (assembly GCA_026212285.1). Lineage (NCBI taxonomy): Eukaryota > Viridiplantae > Streptophyta > Magnoliopsida > Sapindales > Burseraceae > Bursera > Bursera cuneata. The sequence goes on from JANLJB010003436.1 coordinate 10,827, forward strand.
AAAAGAGTTTCTACCTCACAGAGATATTTTCAGGTCATTTTTCTTAAATTAATTTATTGCTTAAAAACGTCATATACCATTATCACTCACTTAATGTCCAACCAAATAACATACAAGTGTCACTTCTCTTCTGCTATATCTATGTTCAGGTTCCTGGACAAAGCAGCAATCCAAACAACATCTACAGTAAATATTGAGAGACCAGACGCTCCAAATCCATGGAAACTTTGCAGAGTAACACAAGTAGAAAATGCAAAAATCATACTAGGCATGGTTCCAATCTTTTGTTGCACCATTATCATGACACTTTGCCTAGCTCAGCTTCAAACCTTCTCTATCCAACAAGGCCTCACGATGGATACAAGCGTCACCCAATCTTTTAACATACCACCAGCTTCACTACCCGTCATCCCAGTTATATTCATGATCATTGTAGTGCCAGTGTATGACAGAATAGTAGTACCCTTTGCTCGCAAGATCACGGGCCACCCAACAGGCATAACCCATTTGCAACGTGTAGGAGTAGGCCTCGTTCTTTCTTCTATTTCCATGGCCACGGCTGCAATAATAGAAGTGAAACGCAAAGATGTGGCAGGAGATCATAATATGCTCGATGCTATCCCAGTGGTGCAGCCCTTACCCATTAGCACATTTTGGCTATCGATTCAGTACTTCATATTTGGAATTGCAGACATGTTCACCTACGTAGGACTCCTTGAATTTTTCTATTCAGAGGCACCTAAAGCGCTTAAATCCATCTCTACTTGCTTTCTTTGGACTTCCATGGCCCTTGGATACTATTTTAGCACAATATTGGTTAAGATAGTTAATAGTGCAACAGAAGGAATTACTAAAAGTGGAGGCTGGTTAGCGGGCAACAATATTAACAGGAACCACTTGAATCTCTTCTACTGGTTGCTCTCTATAATGAGCATGATCAATTTCTTCGTTTATTTGTTTGTCTCTAGAAGGTACAAGTACAGACCTGAAATTGATGGGAGCATAAAGGAGGGCTTGACCCAAGAAACACATATGGAAAAACCTATTGTGAATTAAGTGTTATGGTTACACGACCATGTTCGTTTCGTTTTCTTTAAATTAATATTTATCTAAACATTTCGATTTAGTCTTATAGTTCGATCTCTACAACTAACCAATATTATAGCATACCGGTACTCTAACACATTCAATCAAATAGCTGATCAGGAGTTGAACTACAGATCTTAAAAGATATCTAAAAATTTCCAAATTTCAATACATTAAAACAATGGCAATTTGGCAAACACGAGTAACTTCACGTGTTTAGCAATTGATAGATTTCCATCTTCAGTTCTGCACACATGGTAAATATATTTAAGGAAATTAAGTAATATAGCTATTCAAGCGAACGGACCTAATTTAGCAAACTTTTTTGCTTAGCTTTAAAAGATACACGATATGTAGTCATTACATAGCTATATCTTAGCAAGTTTTTGAAGAGATGTTCGGTTCATGCACGTAATTGAATAGATGACAAAAGGGATTAAATCCATACCATACTAGTGAGTCATCAGTGCGACTAGAGGCTGCAAGTAGTAGGCAATAAACAGAAACCATTTGATTTGAATATGTAGATATTCTATTAATTATTGCTTTCTGCATTGAGTTTGACAATTCCTTTATTTATTTGATCTGTTGCTCAAACGTATCGTACAAAACTTGACACAGCACTGTGTTTCCTAATAGAAACAAGGAGGACTGAGGGCTTGAGCCTAGAGTACACAAAATAGTATCATGGGAGAATTAAAGCAACCGACAGAAGATATTGTTAAATTGTAGTCTCTATTGCAGTGAAATTGTTTCTCATATTCAAGTGTCTTGAAAGTTAAAAGCACATTTGGACTGATGTAAGCTTGGAAGTTAATCTACTTTCTGATGAAATCGTGTTCACTATGATACTCCACGCAGTGATCCGTGCTATATACGGAGAGATTTTTCAATATGAAAATAGTCAACTATGAATTAAATATATAAATTCCATATGAACTGCCGTAGTCACTTCACCCTACAAAATAGCAAACGTCATTATCACCTGATCATGCAAGTCCAAGTTTCCCCCAGTCTCATCCATTTGTCCACACATCTCACGAGCCTCAGCCACCTCATCGTCCATGCATGTCTACGTGGGTTCTATTCAACCCACCACGTTCTTCCCCATGCAGCTGGATCTCTCTCTATAAATCCATAAACTAGGGAAGCAATCCTGGAAGAAAAACCTAACACAAGCAGTACAGAGTAATGGCATCCAGTGACAAGTCCCCAGAGCCAACACCTAACTATGGCGGCCAGCAGCCACCAGGGCAGCCGATGTCGATGACGCAGCACATGCTAGACAAGGGAGCGGCGATGATGCAGTCGTTGAAGCCCATCAAGCAGATGAACCAGCACGTTTGCACGTTTGCTATATATAGCCATGACATGTCCCGTCAGATCGAGACTCATCACTATGTTTCTAGAATCAATCAGGACTTCCTCCAGTGTGCTGTTTATGATACTGATGACTCCAGTGGCCGACTCATAGGTAATAGCACTATCTTTCTCTAGCTTTTAATATCTGTAAAAAAAATGCCTGAAGGTTGATTGTGCGAGTGCAATTTTTACAGGAGTTGAGTACATAGTTTCAGATAAAATATTCGAAGCTTTGCCTCCAGAGGAAAAAAAACTTTGGCATTCGCATGCTTATGAGGTTAATTTTATTTTGTAAATTTATTCATTTCGTCTACTTCTTGCAGATATTCTAACATACATATCAACATATATCTTGTTATGATGATTATAAGATTATTGATTGAATCTTGACACAGATCAAATCAGGCCTCTGGGTTAACCCTCGTGTCCCAGAAATGATAGTGAAACCAGAGCTGGAAAATTTGGCCAAAACATATGGCAAGTTTTGGTGCACTTGGCAGGTTGATAGAGGTAAGTAATTGATTATAAGTAGATGCGTGAATAGATAAATTTATTGTTTGAGAGATGATTGGCTGATTGTTCATGGGTTTGACGTATTTGTTATATGAAATAAAATTGAAGGCGATAGGCTTCCCTTGGGTGCCCCTGCACTGATGGTGTCTCCACAAGGGGTGAGCTACGGGACGGTGAAGCCAGAGCTGGTTCTGAAGAGGGATGAAAAGTACAACATATCAACTAATGCAATCAAGGAAACGAGATTGGAGATTGAAGAGCCAGAGTGGATCAACCCGCAGGCTGACTACTGGAAGCAGCATCGCAAGGGTTTTACCATCGACATTGAGCGTACTGAGATGAAAACAAGGGCACCGTTTCCATAAAACTATATGTAATTCCTCTCGTGTGTTTAGTGAAACAAGAACAAGCTTATCATAATTTGTCATATATGTACGCATCTATATATGTGTGAGAGGCATATTTCGGTGCAGTTTGATGTATATATCTTTTCTAAGGGGACTACTCGTTTGACTTCTCTGCTGTATACATGTATGTATATATAGCTAAGTTGTTTTTACTCGCACTTTTTCTTTTGCTAATTTTGATCGACGTTAAAACATCTGTAAAAATTGCCAAAATACTTGTAAATCTTATATTCGGTCTTCTCAGCAATACAATGGGTTACCATCTATAAAGTTTGTACATGTTAATTACATAATTAACCTAATTAATATTATCCTTTATGTTTTTCCCAATAATTCACGCATGGGCGGCAATGGTTGTAGATCCTGCAATATGAACGGTCATGATCAAGTACACACATTAAACTACCTAAACCTCGCACACACTCCATCCGGTCCTCCCACTTCCTAAGCATATGCTGATTCGGTGATAACATGTGCCATCTTCCTCAACTAGGCCATTTTTAAACACCCAGAAGAAAGAAGAAACAGCTCATCTATCTTCTTTTCAACTCAGATTCCATCAGTTCGTCGTCTCTAAATCATGTAAAAGGAATCAAAATGACTTCTTTCCGATTTCCCATTTCTTGTTTTCTCGTGAACCACATCTTTACTTCATTAGATTCCTAGCCTTTGTGGGTCTCCTGGGTATCTCTCTCCTCCTTTTCTCCTTCGTCATGGAAGTTCCCCAATCGACAATCGCAACAGCTGAAGCTAAAAAGAATTGGTATTCGGTGTGGGCGGCTCCACCGGAAGAGGTGACTTTGAGGATGAAGAAGCTGATGGAGGGTCTAAGATCCGAGTTCGGCGGGCCCCAGTTCGAGCCACATATTACTGTTGTTGGGGCAATAAGCTTGACGGCGGATGACGCGTTGGCTAAGTTCAGAGCCGCGTGTGATGGGCTCAAGGCATATAATTGTAGGGTGGATCGTGTGGCTACTGGGACCTTCTTTTACCAGTGTGTGTATTTGCTGCTTCATCCTACGGCTGAGGTGATTTTTTTATTCTATTGTTTGTTATTTATGGCTGCTGTGAGCAACGTAGTTGAGTAATGTACAAATTTCTGAGTTTCAGGTAGTGGAAGCGAGTGCACACTGCAGTGGCTATTTCGGTTACAAGCCTAACACTCGTAAGTTGTCTGAATTATTGCATTTCTTAAAAGCACCTTGCAGACCTGGTTGGTGCTTTTAAATTCCAAAGTTCTTATCTTTAATGCAGAGAATCTGTATGAATGATACCCAACTTTGTCAGAATTTGGTGTACATAATGTCTCAAAGAGTATGATGGGCCAGAAAAAGACAAAAGAAAATGTTTTGACATGTAGGAGTCTTGAGAATGTGTTAAGAGAAAAAACCAGACAAGTCATCTGATTGAGTATAATATGCATATATATGTAAGGGACATGCAATTTTAGTTCTGACAGAGTAGGCATCTATGGAACTTTTAATTAGGGAATAATGCTATAAGCTTTATATATAAAGTCTGTATATAGAATGATGTCTAAAAAATCTTGTATATAGAATGATGTCTAAAAAAGTGAATAAAAAGATAAAGTTCAAATAATAAATACTCATCATTTCTGTATACAAAATTTTTCAGGTGTAGTCTTGCTCTTAATTAAGTCTTAATCTAGAAGAATAGAAGCATGCTTTCTTTGAGTTGTATAGTAGTTGTATAGTAAGCCCCTTTTCATCACTTCTGCCACATAATTGTTTCAGGCGTTTATAGTCCATATATGAGGGTTAAATGAAGATAAGTGACAAGCTACAGAGTTTTCCTAAATAGTTAACCTTTCATTTATGTACCTTGAATCTTAAATATGTAGTCATACATAGCCCTGAGGATTTATGTTGTTGGTTAGATAATTTAACTGCAATTTTATTTCCGAAGCTTGCTCTGTTCTGGACAACTTATTTGCTGCTGTTGCTTCCTTGTTTAGAACAATAGGGAAAAAGTGGAATGAACCAAACCGAAGAAAAGAGTTGATTGTTATTTTGTCAAGTGTCAGTATGTATTGCCAATGATGTTTCTATAATCATGCAGCTTATATGCCACATTTGAGTCTCCTGTACGCGGATTTGACAGATGATGAGAAGAAGAAAGCACAAGAGAAAGCAAACAGTCTTGAAGAGAGCCTTGGTGGATTGAGCTTCCCAATTTCTCGCCTTGCCTTGTGGAAAACAGACACGGAGGATAAGACTCTCAAATCTTGGGAGAAGGTTACCGAATGCAATCTTAGGACAAATTAGCGGTTTTATCTCTATTTCGAATAACTAGTAATAAGATCCACCACATATTTGCTGCCTCCATGATGCTTAGAGTGTCCAACAGAACGAAACATGTTATCTGCTTACTATAATAAAACGGTGTTGGCTCTCTTGTGTGATCTCACGGTACTCATATGAGTACTTGATGCATATTTGCCCTCAATAATAGTCACCTGGTATTGTCTAAACTTTCACATGGGTTCAGAAATTGTGTGCATCCATGGAGCACTGTAACTTGTTAAGAATGGGAAAGAAAATGGAGAAACAGCCGACATTTTTTGTCAAAAGTAACTTAATGAGAAAGGAAATGTTCAGATGATAATCTGACTCAATAATGATTTTTATGCATTACGTAATGCGCAACAGATAAGATGAGAAGTTCTTTAAGTACTAGAGTAGAGAGGTCTTTGGAACGCAGAAGATGACTCATTTGTGGCCCAAAAGAAAATGGTTTTAAGTCCTTACCCAACTACACAACGAGTCTTTTATCTTTTGGTTGCGAAGAAATTTATGAGAACAAGTGAAAAGGGTTCTTCGCACTCACAGAGCAAGCCAACAGTAGAGCATTTCCCATGAAAGTGGTGGCCGATGGTCAAATGCAAGCTGTAATCCTTCAGAAGAATTACACGCGCAAAGGGTAAGCTGAGACAACGCACGATATGGCCAGCTTTGTCCAGCAGCATGAGTTGACCTTTGGGGTTTTTGGGGAGCCAATATACAGTTGGGCTTGGGGCTGGCACTGGAGAAACAGGCTCCAACCAGTGAAGTGAGACTCCAAATATGTTCAAACACATCTGCCGAGTAGTATGCACTAAACCAAAAAGGGAAAATAAGTATGAAACTTCAATTCACAAATATGTATGTTATGTTGCAGCCAAAAAGTCAGCTTAGAGCTCAAGTTTGATTTGATCTTACATCCTTATCCTGATTTTAAAATGACATAACCATGTTTTAATAGTCAGCAAACAGAGTTATCATGAATAGCTGGAGCTAACTCATTTTTAAGCCAACCATAGAGATATTACTAGTCAAAACCCCATCAAGAAATTTCAGATTTAAAACTCAGAAGCCTGCCTTCAACATTGGGTGATTCATTGGAGATGGAATATTCAGGTAATCTTCTTAAAAGATTCTTCAATTAAATAATTTGCCACTGGCAGCCGTGTTAACAGGTGCATTGAACAATAGATTTTCTTGTTTTACCTTGACATGAACTTAGGATTCAATCAAGAACTTGCAAGCCACTTGCATAGAGTCAGACAAGTTTGAATTGGTATCACCTAAATTCATCTATCCATATGATCATGGGCTTGAAGCTAAACTAAGACAATCAGGTTTTAATAACTTTTTTTTTTTAATTTATTTTTCTGTTAACTTGTTTAAGCATTCAACCATGTGATGGACATGAAAATGACTAGTTGTATCAAGTCTTTCTTAATTCAAGAATCAACATTCCATATTCAACACTTGAAGGTTTTGCAAAGTTGATAACTTGAATGATATACAATAATAATACATCCACTTTGTATTTTTAATACAAGTAATGCTGAATTTGTCAAAATTCCTCACTTTCAAATCAATCCCACTTTACTCTTTCAATATCTTGGCTTGTTCACATGCGCTTTTATCTTCAAAGAATAGGGTAATGATGAAGATAAGTATCAAAAGCTGGTCCACACCAGCTTATGAACATACTTAAGACTATGAATGAAGTTAAAGTAAGATAGATACCACATGAAACGACACTTTATCAACTACTAATCACGTGTTCTCAAACAGCAGCTTATTCCCCAATTAACTAATACGGTGTCGTATCTGTAGGATCAAACGTGTTCGGTTCAGATCACCTCGGTACCTCCGTTAAAAAAGTAGGTGGTCGTCGTCTGGTTCACCTTAAGCCTTGAACACGCATGCACACGTTAGTCAACAACCTCTTACCTTGCACCGGATCCGGGTAAGGCCAAAACCTCTCTCACGACACGCGCGGAAAGCGCACTTTCCGCGCGTGTTCCCCACCCTTTCCACTACAGTTCGTAATTCGTCAACGTTACCTTCTACTGAAGCTTCAGAGGACACACTCTTCTTTATAAACGTTAATCAATCTCAGAGCATCTCCGTTGAATCTTTCGCTTTGATTGGAGTTGAAGCTAAAGAAATCGTAATTTAATTTAATTTAGTTTTTAAAGAATGGAAACGAAGGCGCAAGTGCGGGTGACGCTGTTGAAGCAGTCGTCGTTAGCGCCGGATAGGCAGGAGAAGGAAGCGGAGCTGATGGGCGGCGTGGACGACGGCGAGGAGATTAAGCCGGAGGTGAGGCTGATGTATTTGGCCAATGAGCGTGACGTGGAAGGGATAAAGGAGCTGTTGGATTCCGGCATCGACGTCAACTTTCGTGATATTGATAACCGTACGGCTCTCCATGTGGCGGCTTGCCAGGGATTCACGGAAGTCGTTAGCTTGTTGCTCAAGCGAGGCGCGCAGGTTGACACCAAAGATCGCTGGGGGAGCACGGTGAGTAACAGTGAACGCTGTTCTGTCTAATCTAAAGATTGAAGTACTGTTGAGCTGCCACGGTAACGTTACCGAATCACGATAATGTGCTGCATTTAGTATCGTGATTATCTAATATTGGTTAAACAGCCTCTTGCAGATGCTATATATTACAAAAATCATGACGTGATCAAGCTTTTGGAGGAACATGGAGCAAAGCCTCTGGTATGGCTTTGTTGAAGGTTTATTTAATAGTTTGATATCATACTGAACATTCTCTTAATTCTCTGTTTCATTGATGTTATAGATGGCTCCAATGCATGTCAATCATGCCCGTGAAGTCCCAGAATATGAAATTGATTCTCATGAACTCGATTTTACTAATAGTGTTGATATTACTAAGGTAATTTGTTCTGTTTCTCTTGTGGTTGGTGGGAATTGAAGCATTATTTTTCTTATTATGGTCTTTAGAACCTCTTAGTACTGATATTTGTTTGCTTCTTATCCTGCAAGTTGTTATTGTTACCTACTTGATTTAGAAGTTTTACGTCCTGAGTAGTAGACTGCTAACTAATGCCCATATATTATGAAAAAAAGGAACAGGAAAATAAGTAAGTGATTCGCATAAAAATTGAGCATGTAGAAGTATAGGTGCTTGCTCATATATTGTAAGATGGTTTATGATTTGCTTACCAGTGGAACGCTGCAACCAATAATCACTTACAAGTGACTTTTAGTTCTAATTCCTGGAATTATAAATGCTTGAACGAGACATGAGAATTTGCAGCAGGGATTTTCTGAAGGATCATTTTGAAACATATTGCAGGGAACTTTCCGTATTGCATCATGGCGTGGAATTCAGGTTGCTGTGAAGAAGCTTGGGGAGGAAGTGATATCTGATGAAAATAAAGTGTGGGTTATTTGTAAACTAAAAAAGTTTCTTTCTTCAAGTTCAATTCCTTTTGCTCTCTGTCTCGCTCTTTCTCTGTGTTGGCTTCTTCTCAAAGCTGTTGATTTTCACAGGAGGGCATTTAGAGATGAACTTGCATTGCTTCAGAAGATAAGACATCCAAATGTAGTCCAATTTCTGGGTGCTGTAACACAAAGTAGTCCAATGATGATTGTGACAGAATACTTACCAAAGGTTTTTCCCCAACCGTTGATTAACTAGCATGTAGAGAAGTTATTTCTATCATTTCTGACATTATTTCCTTTATCTACACTTTTTGCCGTTGAGCTTTTATGTCGCATATAGTTGACTCTTTAATTTAATAATTCTTGTCTCTTACTTTAAGAGTTCTAGTGATTGTTAACATAGACAGTGATCTTTTCAAAACATTCTTTCAGCTTGAACTCTTACAAGTACAGAATGTCATACACTTGTTAAACAGTGCTATTTTATTGCTATTGAGTCATAATGCCAGATCTTTACTTTTTTGCCAATAGTTTACTCGCATTTGTACAAAAAGAAAAATCAGAACTTCAAATACTTAATAGAAGTGGTTTCAGAGCTTATCTTGAAGCTTGTTTCATCTTAAATCTTTGCTTCATAATTGCAGGGAGATCTTTGTGAATTTTTGAAAAGAAAAGGAGCACTGAAACCCTTAACAGCTGTGAGATTTGCACTTGATATTGCAAGGTTTGTACTTAATTAATGTGGTGAATATTTCTCTCGTTTTTTAAAATGCCTTACTAATGATAATTTATTGAAATAACAAAGGAAGAATTTGTCTCAGTAACCTACATTTTTTTCTTTTAATTAGGAATTTATTGGACACGTGGATTTCAATTATAACCTTAGATTTGTCACCAATATAAAATAACTATATGAATAAGTGCGTAAAAATAAATCAACCAAGTAAAATCTTTTAACATATTTTAAAGCTTCTGTATTTATGAGTCAATGCGAGATACTTTCTAGTATATATATATATATATATAGTAATTAATTTAAACTGTATAACTTTATTCAAGGTCGAGGAATAAGGACTTTAATCCTCCTTCAAAGTTGTTGTGTAAAATGAAAATAGGGTTATATGTTATCATTTATGATTCTACTAAAAGACAGGAAAGGTTAACATTGTGAATTATGGCAACTAATTTATTCCTACTAAATTATTTGTCAGTAGAAAGGGATGGTAGCATACAAAATACTAGGTTCACCTCTAAGGAAAATTTTCAGAATTTCATCTTTGTTTCATCATTTTAATGGGAGAGGCAATTGTAATACATGAAGCTTAAACCTTAACACTGATCTTAGATCCTGAAATGATTATGGCAAGAACAAATCCTTTAAGATTTAGATGCAAGAAATAACTATCTTCTTAATGCTCTTATTTTTGCAATATTAACGTCATTTATTTTTTATGAAATAATTGACTCTCAAAGTGAATAATAGAATCATTTCATTCTTGGATCTTAGCTGAATGATTGTTATGTCTTTACAAATTTGCAGGGGATTAAATTATTTGCATGAGAATAAACCCGCACCCATTATTCACCGTGACCTTGAGCCTTCGTGAGTTCTTGTTCAATATATATATTTTCTGTAGATAACATAAGTCAGTTGCCTCAGTTTTCTAATATAATAAGCACCTTCCTATGTTGCTTATTGGTAAAATAACAGAAATATATTGCGGGATGACTCTGGGCATCTGAAAGTTGCAGACTTTGGAGTTAGCAGGTTGCTTACAGTTAAAGAAGACAGACCTCTTAGTTGTCAAGACACTTCATGTTAGTGCTGCTTCTTGCCATTACATTATAATACTCATTTCATTTAATAATTTCATTGTTAGAAGTGTCATTTTTGTTATAACATTGTGTTTTCTCATTATTTTCAGTAAAGTGATATCTGTAGTTTGTTGTGTTAGTTGATCTTAGATTTGTAGATAGTTATTGAAATGTTGTTTTGTCATTGACAGGCCGGTACATAGCTCCAGAGGTTTGGAAAAATGAAGAGTATGATACCAAAGTAGATGTTTTCTCCTTTGCTTTAATTTTACAAGAGGTATATTTTTTAATCTTTTTTTTTACTATTATTTATCAAAACTGGACTTAATTACTGAAAGAATCCATTCACATTTGTATTATGCTGTACATCAGATGATCGAAGGCAACCCCCCTTTCTGCATGAAGCAAGACAATGAAGTTCCTAAAGTATATGTTGCCAAAGAGCGTCCACCTTTTAAAGCTCCTGCAAAGCATTATGCACATGGACTCAAAGAGTAGGTTATACATATTTCTTTGATGTTCATCATATTCTAATTCCTTTGCATACTATTTTCTATCTAATTTATGTTATCATATTATCTATCTGATTGAGAGTTTATCATAAAAAGATTCTGAATTGAAAGTTAAAGTCTGCTTGTTTTAAACTCTTTTCTGATTTCTTAAGTCTGAGTTAGTCATTAAAAACCTTGATTCTTATTTTAGTTTAGACGAATATTTTGACCTACCCAATTAGAATGGTGAGCGGTCAGAAGCAATTAGCAAATAATGGTTCTTTCTATTCAGCATTATCGAGAAAGCTTCAGAAAATTTAGTAGACTTTACCTCTACTTTCTAATTCATGAGTCTTTTTCTGTTGTCTAATATGCTCTAAAACATGAAATGGAGCTGTATAATCCAGGATGTACAAGATAATATAATTTCAGTATTTTACTTATGCTGAAATGAACATGTGTGAGGCACTGCCTAGATATTATCAATTGAATGCTATGTCATTCTAATTTCTTAACCCACCTAGCTTTCGAAAAATATGATGTCATCTGTAGAATTCTTTGGGTCTATGTATTTACTTATCTATTTATTTTTCCTTTGAGAATGCAAAATCTCTGTGGTTTTGCAATTGTTTTTGTTTCTAATAGACTTGTCATACACGACAAGTTTGTTTCTGTTAAGGTTCAGGGTAAATAAAACCTTTAATCATGTCTTCTGCTTTCAGGTTAATTGAGGAATGCTGGAATGAGAAGCCAGCTAAGCGACCAACATTTAGGCAAATAATAGCAAGACTGGAATCCATTCATAACAGTATCGGTCATAAGAGGCGCTGGAAGGTCACTCTCCTCTCTCTCTTTGTTGTCATACTAATTTACCAGCAATATGAACCACATTCCCCTTAGTACTTGACCGTCGATGAAGGCAAACATTATTAATATCCAGGATCTTCTTCATACTTGGATATCTATAATCATGATCATGATTTGACATTAAACTTTCCAACAACATTTTCTATAACCGTTGTTGAATGGGCTGTAAACATTGTCTCCGATAGACGCTTTGGATAGAGCATGTCTTTCTTTGACTTGTCAAGTACTCATTTGGTGATTGTAGACTAAAGGTTTTCCTTCGTTATTTGTCATATTTACAGGTTAGAACAATGAAATGCTTTCACAATCTGGAATCCTTTTTGAAGAAAGAGCATTCCAGTCCCAGCAGCCGAAGCAATTCTTCACGTTCCACTAGCAGCATATGAATAACCGCAGACTGGTACTCCATTTAGTTTGTGAGTGTGCAGAAGTTCTCCTTTTCCAGTTTGGCGACAAAAAGAGATTTGTTTTGTAGTGTGGAGTATAGCTTTCTTATCCGTAAAATTCTTCATGTGATCAATGAAATTTCTCTTTGTGATTTTTTAGCTCTCCCTTCAAATTTGTGGGCTGAGAATGACCTTTTCTACCATGTATTGCCTTAATTAATATGAAAATTGTAGCTGTTTATGTACATTATATGTATATTCACAATCATAAAATTCACTTTTTTTTTCCCAAATCCATGTTTGGGTATGGTCTAATTTTCTTTTGCTTGGAAGTTTGAAGACGCTAGTGACAGATTGATATTACTTTTTGCTCGTGCAGTATGTTTTGTACAGCACATTTCCTGTAATCCTCATTCAAAGTTGGACGCATATATCTCATGGAGCATATGCAATTTAGAGGTTGTTGAAAAGTACTCATAGTTTAATATTAATACTGGGCCTACCATTTAATCAGAACCTCTGTCGCAAGCTGCTTTCGTGGAGTCAACTCGTATTGTTTGTTTCTTCGAAAGAAAAACCAGATTTTATTAATTTATAACTAGAAAAAAGAGAATAATGCTAATATGTGCCACTGTTGTATTGTGATTGTTCTAGTAAACCCTCCATGGGCATAGGAGAAATACCATTCGCTTTCATACCCTATTGACCTGTAACGAGTTCTAGATGCAGAAAGAAAACAATACAACACAGTGAACTGATGAAGAAGGTAAATTACAATTAAGCAACGTAGTATTCAAGGCACTTTCAAGAAGTTATAAAATTCAGCGCATTTTATGTTCAAAAGAAAGTTGAACCTGCAATACATCACTTTCCAGTTTCCACAAGCTCCAACTTTCTCTTCCGTGTCCTCCCCAACAACGTTTACCAATTTTCTCTTGCGTAAACCCCCTGATAACGCTTACTGCCTGCTTGCTCAAATATGCTTAATTCGCCAATTAATACAACAGTAGTTCCGGATTCACCAATAGTATTAAAACGAGTATTAAGAGGAAAAATAGAATTGGTGTTCGCATAATGTGAAATGGGGTTAGTCGATCATTGTCTAAGCATCTTTTTTCCTGGTAGTGACCGAATATTCAAAGTAAAGTCTTCATACAAATTGAAATCCTGTTTATTCCATCAGGAAGATTTTATGGACCACCAAAATATATATACGTAGCACGCAGTTGGGCAGAATGTTTATATCAATAGTGAGAAGAATTAAATGTAAACATGTGACAGAACGTTATACTCCAACAAAATATGCTCAATCTCTTTTTGTCTTTCTCATACAAGATGGCGACTAGTCCACCATTTGGGTTACTTTGAACTTGCGTGAAGCAAATTTGTCATGTTATTTGAAAATCTGAGCTTTCAATTCAAATGGGTTTATTCGAGTTTTCTCGGGCTTTTTACATGGACAGCAACTTGACCATTTTCTTGCAATTTACCCTTCCTCTGACGGGGTGATGAGGACTGAGAGATAACTTGTATGCTTCTATCTTTATATATTTTCCATCATTTTGTGACCAAAAGCAAAAAAGAGTACCTTCAATATAAGAAATTCATGTATTTTCTAACAGAAAGAACAACCTTTTGCACTTCCAAGACAGTTTGGACTCATTTGAGAAACAACAAAAATGTAAAATAAAAAAGATTCTATTTAGAGGGAGATGGAGTTACTGCATCCGTGACTTGGTAACAAAGTAAACATGAAACTAGAAACTGAAAACACTAATAATTACACCTGCAAATTGTGAAAGTTAGATATGTTCATGATCTGTCTCCTGGATTGAGACAACAAGTTATATGTTAGTTTTGAAACTAGCAATTCCTGCAAACGAAGATCACCTCCTCTCTCTCTCTCTCTCTCTCTCTCTCTCTGAGTTGCTTTTGATTCATAAATTTACATCGGAACCAGTTTTTGGGTGCTTCATTGAGAATTCTATCACTATCACCAACAACTTTGGAGGCCCTTGAATGAGATGTTTTATTTGGTAGAAAAGCCTATATAAATATATATGCTACAGCAAGCTTTGCAAAGAATAATATTTTAAACTGAGAACATGTGGAATAAGCTATACTTTCAAGACTATAACTTAGATTTATATAAAGGAATGGAGATTCTTTCGCATTATTTCGTAGATTTGGGGACACATAGATGACAGATTTTGAAAAAAGCTGGCATTACAGATTCTGAAGAAGGAAATGCATTGATTATTAGGGGTCGGTCCACAACTTGATTCATGCAACATCAGTTCTGAGTTCCGAGTACGATTGGTTATTATGCCCATTAATGTAAGTTGCACTTTCTTTCCGAGCTAACAATTATATATTCCAAGATATTATATGCATTGATGCCCATCAATCCATCATTCATCTCCTCAATTTGTTTGTTATTTTTTAATTAATTTCTAAGAAAATTAGTTTTCTTTGTTGTAGTTGTTAGGGAAGATTAAGAATATTTTTGATCAAGTCCAATGGTCAAAAACCCTAATGCTATAAATATAACAATGACTGGAAAAAAAAAAAAAAAAAAAAGTAAAAGAATCCATCCTAGCNTATTTTTGATCAAGTCCAATGGTCAAAAACCCTAATGCTATAAATATAACAATGACTGGAAAAAAAAAAAAAAAAAAAAAAAGTAAAAGAATCCATCCTAGCTAAACTACTGGAAAGAGTAGCGATCCAACTTTTTGGAAACTCTCTTCTCGATTCATGAATGGAGAAGCTTTGAACTCATTTGATTAGACTTGGCAGAAAGTAATTTGCCCAATTTGGAGAATTCAAACTGTGCAAGGCAATACGGCTGCTTTGTTATTTTTAATTTTTGTAGTTGTGTATCCATGTGGGGTGGATAAAACAGATCATGAACATACATGATACATGCATACACGTGCTTTAATCAACTTAATAAAAGGGGCAACATCAAATCTCCTCCATACATAATAAAGGAAAGTGACAATGAACCAGACATTACAGAGCAAGTTCCAATCAAAGTTAAGGGGTTCGTTCTCAACCACAAGCCGTGATTACATCTAAACCAATTACGGGACTTGGGATTAGATATATTTATATATAATATACTAAAATGGAATTCCCCAGGTCGCGGCTGCCTCAACTTAATAGCATCAAGAGGGCAATCTTTATATTATTGTAAAAAGAAAGTGTTACTGAGAGGATTATTTCTAGTAATTGCTTTGTGATGGCTTTTAAAAGAGAGTTGAAAGATGGAGTGAATTAAGAAGGAAGACAAAGGGAGATATGATGAGAGAGCAGCCATATTAATTGCCACAAAAGTCGAAGTTCTCAAAGGAAAACATGTGAACCCACATGAGATATATATGTACATATGAATCAGAAACTAGCTAGATACAGTTGGATGAAGATCACCTTTTCTATATATAAAGCACATTCAAAACATGGGAGGGCAGCTTCGTATGAGCTGCTTCAAAGTCTATAAATAATGCCTTTCACAAGCGTGGAGGAACTTCTTGCTTATATGGATTGCGGCCAGCTGCTTCCATGTAAGCTTTTTCTAGGCTACGTATAGCTTCTTGAAGCATCAAAATATAGCGAGAAGAAGGCTATATATGAGCGTTAAAATGACCTTCATGATATAATTATTAATGAGTAATTATCATTGACCACCCCTACCTTTTTTTATTTTTTCACTCATATGGGACGTTTGCTCTTTTTCTCTTCTCTCATCCTTAAATTTTGAAAAAATCTCTTCTCAAGTCCTCTAGTTAAAAATTCTGTTAGTTAACATCTATTAAGCTCTATATTTTAATAAATTTACTATTTTATCCTTACTAACACATATAAAAAAAAGACTTAATTTTTAAAGGACCATATTAAATTACATGATCAAATTACCTTAACACATATTAAAATTACTTTTTATGAATAATATTTACATATATTCATATTTATTTCAAGAGTAATTTGGTCATTTAACTTAATATTGTCATTAAAAAATTAGTTTTTTTTTAATATATTAGTAAGGGTAAAATGATAAACTTATTGGAATATGGAGGTTAATAGGTGTTAACTAACGGAATTTTTAACTGAAGGACTTNATTTTAATAAATTTACTATTTTATCCTTACTAACACATATAAAAAAAAGACTTAATTTTTAAAGGACCATATTAAATTACATGATCAAATTACCTTAACACATATTAAAATTACTTTTTATGAATAATATTTACATATATTCATATTTATTTCAAGAGTAATTTGGTCATTTAACTTAATATTGTCATTAAAAAATTAGTTTTTTTTTAATATATTAGTAAGGGTAAAATGATAAACTTATTGGAATATGGAGGTTAATAGGTGTTAACTAACGGAATTTTTAACTGAAGGACTT
>JANLJB010003436.1:27885-51492 GCA_026212285.1 Bursera cuneata
ATTTTTTCAAAACTTAAGGATGAGAGAAGAGAAAAATGGCAAACGTCCCATATGAGTGAAAAAAATGAAAAAGATAGGGGTGGTAAATGATAATTACTCAATTATTAATATCATCTGAGATAAGTTTATCATCATGTTATTTGTTTATTCGGTAAACTTATCCAACCAATTAATGACATATCATTATATGTGATAATTAAGATATTAAAAACATAATTAAAAAAGGAAGAAAATTAAAACAAATGAAAAAGAAAAAAAATGGTAAAACAATTAATATCATGTGACATCCCACATCAATAAGGAATGACAAGTTATAGCATTCCACATCAATTGGGAATGATAAATTTCGATAAGTTAAGTTTCATATAAGTTCCTTAAACTATTGGAGATATTTTGAGTTGTAAAGTCTAACAAAACTGTGGTTGACTGTGTATCCAAAGCGGACATATCATTTTTATATAGGGACGTGATGTGGAAGACATACATGATTATTTCTCATTAATTAAACCCATTTTTTAAGTTACGTCTAATTGCCCAGATCTACTTTGGTCTATGTCTATCAAACGAAGAACAATTAATTGCTAGCATTGTGTCTATATACTAACTTCAACTGATAGGCTTTCTTCGCTGCCACAACTTCAATTGCAGATTAAGGCAGTGAATTTATGTGTGATATCTAAGAAACACAACGTCCCTCCTTTATAGAAATTTACAACCAAACTACAAAATTAAGTTCCATATACAAGAAATTTCAAAACTAGTTAAAAAGAATACAATACTTTAAGCCTTTGAGTTGACATGAAAATAAAAAATTACTGTTAACCTTTTTTTTTCGTACCCGTAGATCGTAGAAAATCAAAAGTTACTAAAGAGTAAATGAAATTAAGTAAAAAATAAATTAATTAAGTTAGATGGCTTAAGCCATACTTTAATTAATTAGGTTGGAGTTGATAATTATATGTAATTTACGGAAGGTTCTATTTATGCTTAGTATTAATTAACCAATGAGTTTGATATTAATTAGAAATGTTCAATGAAGAATATTGCATGCTGTTGAGTAATTTAACATATAAAAAGAATCCAGGATAACCTTGGAATAATTAACTAATTCGTATATGAATGCAAATGGGCTTCTTCAGCAAATTTGTTGAAGTTGATTAATTAACATGAAGCGAAGAGAAGACATGGTTCAACAAAGAAGTGCTAGAGCTCTAGATTTACTTCATTGCCTTGGTTCCGGTATGCAATTTCATACCACCATAAGAAGACTTTTTTTTTTTCCTTCTATTAATTGGGTTTGGAGAAGAGGAATAATATATATATAGTACTAAAAGATCAAAATGATAAATAATAGTTTTAATCATAATTATAAGTAAAAAACAAACTTGTTAAATTTCTTCCATTCTTTCCAAGATTCCAAGTAGTCAATGATATAACGTGGGAATCATATTCCAGGATTGGCATCAGTCGTCTCCAAATCCTGGTATAAAAATGACTTATCGAAAGCATATCGTGAATGGAACCCACTGGTGCGTATATTATGTTGAGTTGTTGGTCACATTTCCTTATATGAGCTCCACTTTAACTTAGTGGAATTCAGCTCCTTTTGTTTTCTTATGCTCTAAGTCTTGATCACCACACCAAGAGCCACATGTCTGATGGAACAATTCAAAACAGGATTTTAATCTTTGAGCTAGTGGGGCTCTGCTTCTCTGCACACATATATTCTCAGTACCTTAATTAATCAATCCATTATTTTTCCAAATCGAGGCTTCCAAATTAATGTCACCTTCAGCAAACTAATCATATATTTATCCTCCATCTCCTTCTCTGCTTTAACTTTGTTCTCTCTAAAAACAATTCGTTTGTATGGTCAGCATCTTACTTACATCTACCAAAGATAGGTTTCTTTCAACACATCCGCTCATTCAGGCTAATATGTGAAAATTATGGAATGATATTCTCGCTCTCTTAAATTCTTATGGGTAAATTGCAGAATTCATTATCCAAATTTAAAGGGCAGGCACTTTGGAAAAATGACCTAAATACCTAAAAATTTAGATGTTATAATCACATCCAACAAATCAATAATCTTATGTTTGTCTTTTTAAAGTCGACTATTGAGTATTAAAGAAATTTTTAGGCATTTGATCATTTTTCAAATGCCTTTGCCGCTGTAAGCCTCAAGAGGTGGCCCTAAACCCCGGTATAGTACTTTACATTTATAAGCTTTAAGAGGTGATCTTCACCGGATATTTTTCCAAATGGACACGTCCCTCACACTCGAACCCAATATCTTATAATTTCAAGATGTTCGTGGTGAATACCATTGAATTACAGTGGTTTAAGACATTCAAGGTGAGTACCATTGAACTAACTAACATCGAATGTTAACGATCTTTAAGGTCTTGGGTTCAAGAGTAGGAACGCGTCCATTATGAATAAAACCTGGTGGAGGTGACCTCGCCTTATAGGCCCGGAAGGGTAACCTTCGGGTGATGGCCATGGGTTGTTACTTAATTAACTTATATGTCAACTAACAACATAAACCTATTCTGGGTGACATATTCATAAACGCTTCTATATTTCCAGCTAGAGTAAATATGCAACTGAATAATAATAATAAAAAAAAAGGAGGTGAGTTTGGTTACTTAAAGAGTTGACAAAGAGAGACTGGGAGTGGATAGAATGGCATTAAATAGATTAGGTAGTGCATTATGCCGTGCAGCTCTCAGCATCATGATTTGAAGGTCTGAAGAATTGAAAATAAAATATCAGGTTAGTTTGTGGTCCCGTTTACACAGAGATATGAGAATAACATTAGTTCTGATGGGACTTATTGGTATATTTGTACTTGCCTTTAGTAGTTTATCTTCCAATTTTAATGTGTACAAAGTAAGATACTTCCTTTTACTTTCTTAATACATCCACCTTTCTAATTACGTGATAATTAATTGTTAGCTAATCAGCTTGACACTGTCTATAATTTTCTTAATTAATTAATTTACTCACTAACTTCCTTTCCTTTTTCTGCTAAACATGTCAAACCTTCCTGTTCTGGATTTTCAATGTGTCCAGACGACTTCCGTGAAACTCAAGCGAACAATTTGAACTACCATTTACTCTGAATCATGTGCCATCTCATCCTTAACTGCACCTCTTACCAACCCATAGAAAGACAGAAGGTCAATTAATTAATTAGCCCAAAAGAAATAAATCAATCTTAATTACTTGAAGAGGGGTATGCGGTGTACGTTCCTCTCTGATCTTCGATTACTTTGTCTACGAAGCTCCTCAAGTGTTCATTTTCTCACCTAGAATTTTTTAGATAGTTCACAACCCTAATTATTTTTAATGTGTTCAATGCGCATTGGTACTGGTTAATAATTGCCCTAAATGTGGTCCTCTTAGTGATCATGGGAATATTTTCTTGTTGTGAATCATTAAGAGTTTTGACCCAAGAAAACATGATTAGCGTGGCTTTCTATTCTGGAAACAACAAACATTGGACATGAACCTATGAGTAGAATATGAAGTGGAGTTTTGAGAAAGTCCAAACCTGTAACTACAGAGAAAGGAAGAATATTTGAAAATCGTCTGTCCTCATCCAATCACAGCACTGATTACATCGAAATTTCCAGGAAGATAGATCATAAATGGTGTCATCATAGCATGCACGGAACATTTTTTTAATAAATTAGCTGGGGACATATGGCTCTGTGTCTGAAGTCATTACATTATAAGAAATGGCAAATATATATGATGAGCATTCTCCAAAGAATTTTGTATATATACGCATATATATCCTTACGTATTTTTAACCCTTTAACTTTGTTGGTCTATTAAGACCATAAATAATAAATAACAGATAAAAATGAAGATATTTTTTTTTTGTGAGGAAATTCTTCCATGCAAATATTTTTGGAGGAAATTCTTTCCACACTTTTTTATTAATAAAACGTCAAATTTATACCTAATATTAGATAAAGAATAAAATAAAACTCCTATAAAATCTCAACAGACTAATTAAATCAAATTACGATTGAAATAAATCAAACTAAAAAATAGAAATTTAAAAAATTAGCAGAACATCCTGCTATCAAATCTATAAGTTTATCCTTATCTATCCAGTAAAAGTTTCACAATTTTAATAGATTAATTAATATACTTCAAGGTCTTGATCTTGACTATTAGAATTATTGTCACTTTTCGTATTGATAGTAAATAAAAGTTAGGATTAACTTACAATTGTTCGACTTCCACATTTATGTTTTTTGAACTAAACAAACATGTGTTAGGTGAAATTTTGTTGCGTGAAGTAAAAAAACAAATATAGAAAGATGAATGATGCTTGTATGAAGATTGGTTGTCCAAAAGATAGCTCAAATTTCTTCTTTCTAAGCGATGTGAGATGTGATAAACTCTCTCTTTTTTACCTATCATCCTTGGCTTAGTTTGAACTCCATATCGATCATTTATCGTCATAGATTTGGATTTACTTTACAGAAATATCTCATGGAATTTTTTGGGCTCTACATAAATATATTGTCCAAAGATATGTATACTTAGATGAAAAACCTAAAGACTTACAAATTAACATATACTCTTTTTCATTAGCGATGTGTGATGTGATAATTATACTATTTAAGTATGCATATTTGTTAAAATATGATGGGGTTGGCCTGGAATCAACTTAATTAAGTTGGGAGAGAATTGTCACGTCCATCCTTCTTCAAAAACTCATCGAGAAGGATGACCTATATCAGTGAACTGAATGCATAGGCCATATGCAGCATCAGGATGAATCATGTGGTTGTTAATAAAATGTCCATAGGAGACAATGAACCATACATCTATCAATGAACAAGGACATATGCATCATTCCAACATTTAACATTCATGTAATGCCAAGGTGTTCCAAGGACGATCAATGACGTGGAAACAACTACAGAATAGAAGAAAGAGTACAAATAGGTGGGCACTAATGCCTCTCGCTCGGTCTATAGCTAGGTTGAATGATATAACATATATAGCAGAAGGGGAGTGAAATGACGGAAAATGGTAAGTAATGTTAGTTGGTAAAGCCAGTAATTCTCACAAGAGTATTGCATGATTGCGAAACTGTAAAGCAGAGAAAAAGATCGAAATAAAGAAGAAGAAAGTTAGGACATAACACAAGTGGGGTATTGTCATTTAGTCATGGTTTGATACAACCATAAATCGTCCAAAGCTTTGGCCCTTACAAAAAAAAGAAAAGGGAAAAAAATTGATGCCTTCGATTGCGAAATGCTTCTTCAACTATTGCTATAAATGACTTAAAAAGTATGGAGACTCGGTGATGGAGGGCTAGATATGTCACATGGAGTCGCCTTCACTTTTGTCATAATGCTAGTCCTAGTAAAACAGTTATATTTTCAATAAGGTAAGAAGTAACTTATCAGAATTTAAGAGATATAATGGAGATATGGGGCCATTCAAACTGTGCGTGGGGTCTAGCACTAACAAAGGAGAAGATTATATATTTTTTTATGAAATTTTAGTTCTGTTCATACTGTGGTTGAGATTGTATAACATTCTTTTGATCTATAATAACACACTTTTATATGTTTATTTATGAGAATAATTTAAGTGAGAAAATTTTATGGGTAATGTTTATACATTCACTTATTAAACTTAGCCTTGTTTATTCATTTAAGGAAAATAGTATCAGAATAAGGAACAGAAAGCTTTGAAACAACAATAAGGTAAGGGATGGAACTATGAGTTAACTCCACCAGACTCCACATAATAGGCAGAGAGAATAAGAAAGGAGAACATAATTGTAAGAAATTGGGAGGGTGCTCTGCTTTTGATGGATATGATCATTTTGATTTTAACTATGAGTATTGAACTTAGCCCAATGCGTCTCGTTCAAACTCAATAGCAATCGTTTTCAGAAGTCCTTTTCTTGCACTCTCTTTCTTCTCTAATGCCTTCCCTTATTCACATGAACAGATTAAAATAAAAAAGAATGGTTAATGGAGGCTGAAATTTAATCCCAACTTTAGCCTTCTCTTTTGCTCAATCTTCAAAACATACCACTTTAAAAAGGGACAAGAAAGAAAGCAACAAATTACAATTATATAAATTAGAAAAAAGAAAAAAAAATGAAGAGAGTAGAGTAGTTTAAGAATATATAAAGGACTAATGGATGAAGGGTCGTTTTTTACTTTATAAATACCCACCTCTTAGCACAAGCTCGCTTCCATTTTCTGCATCTCTCCTGTTCAGATTTGTTAGAAAGAAGAGAGAAACCCCAAAGGCAGAAGCCTTTGTTTCTGTCCTTAATTATCATTTCTAGCTACAACTTCAACCCTTTGTTTCCTCACAAGGTTAGTAAGAAAAACAAAAACATAATCTAATAATCTTGTCTAATTGCTCCACCTCTTTTTGTGTCAACAAAATTTGCTCTTTCACTTCACGGCCAGATTCAGCTACTATTGCTCTACTTGATCATCATGGAAGTAGTAGTGCAAAACCACAAACTCAAATTGAAATATAGGAGATCATATAACAATTTGGGCTAAAACCAAGTGTTATGCGTTTAAATGCAAACATTTATTTTCCTATACCCCCTTAAACGATCAGAATATATATGTAAGAAAGGTGTTAAAGGTTGTCAGCATATCACTCTTCTTTTTCTATTGACCGATCGTCTTCTGTTTGCATCAGCTGGCTGCCATGGCGTTCCCACACGAAGCAAGGGAGGAATCCCCCAGCAGGAGAAAAATGGGGAGGGGAAAGATCGAGATCAAGCGGATCGAAAACACCACCAATCGCCAAGTCACTTTCTGCAAAAGGCGCAATGGTCTCCTCAAAAAAGCTTATGAACTCTCAGTTCTGTGTGATGCTGAGGTTGCTCTTATCGTCTTCTCTAGCCGTGGACGCCTTTACGAGTATTCTAACAACAGGTATATAAAACCAAACTAGATTGATCTTATCTTATCTTTGCTTTTATTTTTATTTTTCAAGTTATTGTTTTTAACTAACTTTCATGTAACACCTAACCTAATTCGTCTCAAGTTCTTAGCTTTTGCTTTTCTATGAGACTTTCTTCTTTACTTTTCTACAAATGAGAGATTTTCTTTTTTCTTCGTTTTTGTTCAAGTTTTTTTTTTTTTTTTTTTTTAAAGCTTTTTTTTTTTTTTTTTTTTTTTTTTTTTTTTTTGAAAGCTTTTTCTGCAAAAAAAAAAAAAAAAAAATGTTTGGAATATTTAATATTTGTTGCCGCTAGTCTAAGTCTAAGATTTCTGCTTCTGCAATAGATCTTAGACTGGATTTAAAGTAAAAGAGCGTAATCATTTTTATGGTGCAGTTTAGATTGAGTTTCTTGCTAACTAAGATTCACTTGTCTTCCTTTCTTCAGTTCTGTTTGTTTCCTTGTATGAGCTTTGCTTTATGGGTGTGTTTTTCTTTTCTGTTTATGATCATTTTTTGGGTTCTTGGTCTGGTACTGTTTACTTAGATCTGATACAATAGATAGAAATAGACGCATTGTGGTTACAGTAGTAGCAACAAGTATAGGTTTGGTAATGTATGCAGGCGTGTGAGATCAGCCTCTTCACTCCTCCATTGTTGTTAAGTTCTCTATTTTCTTTCTCTTCTCTCTTCCATTATTCCTCTTTCTGCACTTTCTCTCTCTCACTCTCTCTGGGATGTGTGTGAGTGTGTGTATGCGTGTGTCATCTATGAGGCTAGCTAAGAGAAGACCTAAAATACCTTGACACTTCTTTAATGGCACGTCAGTTACACATCAAGAAAGAAAAAGTACACAAAACCAAACCCCCAATGTCAATGAACCATCAAAACTCTCGTTTAGGGTTCCAAAATTCCAGATTGGGGTTTCTCCTCAAACTCCTTTTTTCGACCAATCACACCCAAGTTAGGGTTTTTTTTTTTTCTTTTTTCTGGTTTTTTCTCTCTCTCCCACACCAGATTGAGAGAGATTTCCCCAAATTCTATCTACTTGCCTTTATGTGAAGCCCTATTTCCACTCTCATAACATAACCAAATCAGTGTTTTTTTTCTTTACCAACCTTTCAAGTTTATCGGTTTCACCTTCAACCAATCACAACTCACCAAGTTTTTACTTGGGTTTGGATCAATTTTCACCCTAGTTAGGGCTTTCATGACTGGACCAGACAACAATCAGGTTGGTTCGTGGTTTAATTTGTCTTAGTTACAGAATCTTTGGTCACGTCACACACGATTTTTCAGTTCCTTACATTACTGACAAAAGGGTTTATGTCATAATTCCCAAAACTGGTCTCTCTTTTTTCTCATCATCTCAACCCTAGCTAAATCATTTATCTTCTTCTTCATGTTTCATCTCTCTCTTCTCTTTCTCTCTTCTGTTAAATTCTTCAACAAAGCTTAAAACAATGGGCCAATCAGAATTTACTTGATCTTCGAAAATCATTATAACAATTTGTCACTGTTGGCATCCTAGAGTGAGCTTTACACTTGTTGAAGATCTTGCATAGATATATTTATGCAACTTCTAGAGAGAGAAAGATGAAGTGACGACGTATGCTAACTGCGAGCCAATGGGAGAGTTCTGAGCACTTTGGCTTCTTTCATGCAATGAAAACTTTGGCTGCTCAGTCGGACGGCTCTGATCTACTCAGAGCTTCAGTTTCAGACAGATAAGGACAGATTTTTTTATTATTATTTCATTAAAATATTGGACCAAACTTAAATATCCGCAATGCTCTTTGAGAGCAACGAGGTGGGTAATAAAGAGTGGTGTTGAGGATTAACCATCGTGTAATTAATGAGTGACACATGGCACATCTTTGACCGTGGCCACCATCAAACCAATCATATCGCTGGGTCTTATGCCAGCGTGGCAGAGACAACCAGTCACTGCTCGAGGAAGTTAAGGTATCTGCACACACAGAAAACTGTGTCTCATTACCACATTCTAATATTAGTAAATTTATTAAATAATAAAATTTGATCATTTATTTTTATTTATTTATTTATTATATTGTCATCTCATTGCATACATTGGTTGGGTCACGTTAAGATTGGACTTCTCTGACTCGTAAAAACTGAGATTTCATCATTAATTACACTTTGAAGGTTTCGTAATAGGTTCAGTTAACTCAAAGAGTTGGTTGATTTGACCGTTAAAAATAAAAGCCAATATTGAGATTCACCAGCTACTAGCATTAGAGCTCATGATACCATTCTACTGTAACAATTGTGGCCAAAACCTGAAATAACTTGCATGTAGTGTAATGTCAGGATAACACTTTCTTTCTTTCATTATATCGAATTGTCCATAATATACCCATTTATTATAAATAAGAATAATTATATGCATTATCAAACAGTTGAAAGTTTAAAACTGGAAGAGGTAACATTAATCAACTATGCTTTCTTGTCAGCAATGCTAAACGTTTTAATGATACTTCTGCTAGCTATTAATTAATCTGTTGAAAGGCGCTACAAGTTCAAGATGTCAATGTTGATGAGAAAGGGTTTAAACGTTGAAGGCATACCCATTTCAAACTGTACTAGGGTTGTTGTATAAAAGATGTATAAGTATCTTTTCCGTATATACTAAGAAAATGGTGATGTGACATTTTGTTTCTTAATTCTCTTCTCGTATCATAGTAATGATTATAATTTCTCTTTCCATACTTCGATTTTTGATAGTTTTGGCTTTGTGTGTCGTCTTCTGTTGCTCATTAATGCCATTCTCTCTGAATTCATGGTCAGCACGGAATAGCAAAGAAGAGAAGTCACAAATATAGATAAATTTGTCTATGCTTGTTGTATGCATGTCTTGAACAAATATCAAATTATCTAGCTTCTTCTGCAAATAAAAAAAAATGAGATAGCAAAGATAAACAATAAATGTTCACATCCCCTTATGTAGAACGGATTATTTTAAAACGAATTTGTATGCAAAGTTTGTAAATCCTTATAATTCTTTTAGATGTTATTACATTTCTTCGTTACATGTCATTTTGATTGCAAACTCACCTTTAATCATTTTTTTATCCAACAACACAATAACAGCAGCGTTAAATCAACCATTGAGAGGTACAAGAAGGCATGCGCAGATTCCTCCAATACCGGGTCTGTCTCTGAAGTTAATGCTCAGGTAAAATTTGAGACTTACTTGTAATGGAAGAAACAAGTCTTTTGCAGTTGAGTTTATTCATATAGCTGCATCTTTAAGTATCTGATTAAACTCAGAATGACTTGCTAAATGGTAGTAGGAACACTGCAGGTTCGGATCCGTTGCCTATCAATGTGTTATCCGATATGGTGTGACAATTATTGTGCTCATAATTTTGACTTCATGAGGATATATGTTTTTATATATTTTTCAGCAAGATCAAAATCTTGTTCTTCTAGGTTATGTTCATCTGCAAAATTTAGTTATAGTTAATAAGGTAACCTTGACTAAAATTTATATGCTGAACACTATAAAGTTAAGTTGATAAACTTAAATCAAAATAAGTTCATCTTGAGCTGATTTAGAAAACACATGAAAGTGTAAATTTAAACAGGCAAGGCTGTATAATTACATGAGCCCAATTCTAGTACTTTTGAGTGAATTACATGAATATTGCTATTTTACAATTTCCAATTCTATGGAACTTGAGTATCTTATCTATGCTGAATGATACTCAACTTTTTACTCATCATGATTTTGCAATATAATCATTATTGAGATTCTAACCTGTTACCTTGTGGACTCAAATCTCAGTACTACCAGCAAGAAGCTAACAAACTGCGTGGACAAATTGGGAATTTACAGAATTCAAACAGGTGATCTTAATTGGTCTCCATCAGTATTAGAATTTTCTTTTATTTTTTGTTTACTGATTTATATTTTTGCTGGAACCTTTTCTCTACGTTGTTAATGTGTCATTTCCAGAAATATGCTAGGTGAGTCACTAAGTACTCTAAGTGTCAAGGACCTGAAAAACTTGGAGAATCGTTTAGAGAAAGGAATTAGCAGAATCCGATCCAAGAAGGTAGTATACATCTATGATGATCATTATACTATCTAATGATTTTAAGAAATATAATTTCTATATGTACTAGCCTTGGCTTTTACACTAACAGGGTTTCCTTTATCCTTTTTCCTATACTAGAATGAGCTGCTGTTCGCAGAAATTGAATATATGCAGAAGAGGGTATGCCTTTTTTGGCTCTGATACTCTTTAAAATCTGGTTTGATTGTTACAATTCCTTTATGAGCTTGTGGAGGTTTAGTACTCTTTTTACCAACATAGGTGGCCACCATTTTAATGGATCATATAAGATATTTCCATTTAGTGTCACACTACAAAATGTTATCAGTACTATTATAACCAATACAAGATATGGTAATCCATAACCATGTTTGATAACTGGTAATGATATATGAGTAACATTTTGTAGGACTATTAAGACCAAAAATAATAAAGAATAGATAAAAATGAAGATATTTTGGAGAAAATTCTTTCACAATTTTTTTTTATTGATGAAACACCAAATTTATACAAAATTTAAAATAAGGAAAGCAAAATAAAAATCATAAATCAAACTGAAATAGTAATAGCTAAAATATTTTGTCACCAGCAAAAAAATCAACAGCCATAAAACTTGAAACTTTATCCTTATCAATGTTGCATAGTAGTTGTATAATTTCAACACATGTATTATGTTATCCTTTAGTGCTTGAGATAACGAAAACAATAAAGTTATTATATATTTATTAAAATATTATCACTTCTCAAATCATACGATCAATAATGTGATCATTATAGTATGTTATAATTCTTTTCCATAAGAATCACTTTTGAGTAAATTTCAGAAGTATAAGACTGTTGGCTCACTGGTTTTAGTCATTGTGTTATGAGAGCAATAAATACTATAATTACAAACTAAATTTTGACCTTTGTATCTTAGGTTACTAACTGATGTGGTCTAAGAATATTAATATTATGTAAGTATGGAATATCAGTTTCTCTGACAATGCAGCATCTTTACACTTACATTTATGATGACTTATTCTGAATAATCAAAGTCCGGCCGCAACAGTAATGGTCCCAGCTATATGTGCTAATCTGAATGGAGTATGATAAAGCTGTATAGATTGTGAACATTCCAAAAAAAATTATTCTTGCCCTTTTTAGAATCAGAACACCCTATAGCAAGTCACATGCTCTTATTTACATGCCAAAGCTCATCATTGGTTGGTCCTCTCACTTTCAGCTGAATTTATAATGATTTGATAATCATGCATTCAGGTCAAAAGTTTTAAGATTCCTGTCCTTTTTTCTTTCTTTTATTATTATTTTTTTTTTTCTCAAACAAAGAAGGAAGGTGAACATTCTTATTTTTGTTAAATTTTGAAATTGTTTTTTTTTTTTTTTTTCATATAAGCCTAGGAACTTTGCGGATAAAACATATATATGCTGTGTGCTGATCTCAATTGAGAATGTGTAATTTGGAGCACTACTGTGGTGTGTGAGAAAATAGTTAAAGGGAGATTTATTTAATTTGATATATATTTTTCTAGTGATATTATCTATACTTTAACTAAAGCTAGAATAATGTTCTTCATCCATAATTTAAACCTAAATACGAGGATTCTACTAATGATTGTGAAATTGATTATGAAATGATATAATGAATGATATGATAACCTTAAATTAATGTCACATCATTTGGGATGCATCATTATGATATAATTTTGGACTCAACTAAAAGCCTGATTACTTGTATTCTTTTATCTTTTTTCCAAGATGCTCTATTACATTTAAACTTTTGAAAGAATAATGCTACATATAAAAAACTTTACTAATTTACGTTTTCATTGAATGTTAATTTCAAGATCGTTGAAACCTCTAAAATTGTACACTTTATACTTGGAATCATGCAATGAATTTAAAAGTAGCTGTAAAACAGGATGGCCGGTCAATGTTAATTAATTATTCATCTTTTCTTTCATATGCACAACGTTGGTTAAGCTTTCTTCTCCTGACTATAAAATTGTGCAATGCAGGAAATCGACTTGCACAACAACAACCAGCTTCTCCGAGCAAAGGTAACTCTCTTAATTCTATCAGTATTAGTGTATACCTGTGGCATTGTAGGGATTGTAGTAACTATATGAGGGTTTTTGGTTGGTGTAGATTGCTGAGAATGAAAAAAGCCAGCAGAATATGAATTTGATGCCAGGAGGGACCAACTATGAGATTATGCAATCTCAGCCATTTGACTCCAGGAACTATTTCCAAGTGAATGCGTTACAACCTACCAATCATTATCCACGCCAGGACCACATGGCCCTTCAATTAGTGTAAGTTCTCCTGTCAACAGTTACATAATAATCATCAATTATGCAGCCTTTACTTACATCATTCCTATTTATCTGCTGAGCTCTTAATATATATATATAACATTGAATCGTTTGTGTACTTCGAGTAGTTATAAGGCTTCACACCCATTCAGTTTATCTTAGATAGTCATATATAGAAATAATTATTGGTCATCAACTCAGAATTTCAACACATGATAACCATAAATGATATATGTCATTAGATGATTGCGAACTTGATATCTCTTGATTCATCCAGTGAAGAGGAGTGTTGGAAGGTTGAATTTTTCCACATCATCATCATATATATATTAAATTCTTACAATTATAATTTATATAATGTGACGTAAGGAGGACGAGAGATATAGATAATATTGAACTTGTAATCATATTTTACTCTTCAATCTATAAATTTCCTAAGATTTATCTAAGTAGGAAAATCATGAATCTAAGTAATTACATTGAACTATGAACTATCATGAACTCTTTGGATGTATCTCATAAATTTTGTCCTTTGATTTTTCAAAATGAATCTAGACCTTCAGACTTTCAAACTCACATTCTCCAGCAGTATAAGGGGCGCTAGGGCCAGAACCAGACTGGCTCATGTTAGGCTAATTATGTTATGCGGCTCTGCCTGCATCATTGAAATTATTTCCTTAATATTTATTGATAGGAATTTGTATAGAAATGAAAAACTATATAAATGCATATATCTTCCCTAAATTTCTTAATTTGCTTACATTCTTGAATATAGCTTCCATTTTGCATTTTAAATTGCTCAAGAATTTGCAAGTTTGTTATCTTGGTTACCTGATTTTTCTGAAACAAAAAGAAAAAGACGTTTATACACTGTTTTATATATGCATATATGGCCTTGGGATTATTGAAATACTTTGGACCTAAACCATATATGGTTATGATTCTAAAGTTCTGAAATATAAGCTCATGACCTATTTGCCTGTGATTTCCTGCATTACTTGGATTCTGAACGACAATATTTATCTAATACATTCTTCCTACCTGTGTACAGTTAATGTGTGCTTGAAGAACCAGTATTTCATCCTAGATGAAGGCTGCAGGTATGCTGAAAAATGCTAAGAATCAGAAATCGACTTAATTAAGTGAGGGTCTGAACTCTGATATATTTATTAGCTTTGTAGACTCTGGTATAAAGACTCATAAATCTGTTGTGAGACAACGATTTCTACTCTGTATGCTTAATGCGAACACCAAGTTCCTGTGACCAATGCGACTAACTAGTTGGTGTGTGATTAATCTTCTTCCATGTTGTTTTAATTTCTAGTTGATGCTGCGCTATGCATGAATGTGTTATCGACTGCTTCTCATTGTCAATGTTAAGAAAGTATCCATCTTTAGGCTGTTTAGTGCAAGAAATGAAATCCTTGTATAGGTTCCAGCAAATGCTTTAATTATTTGCATAGATCATAGAAGAATAGCTACAAATTTAAGTGGATCTGATCCTCTAAGATCCCACAAGTCGCAGAATAGTATATAATCATCATCTTATAGATACAACTACAATAATTCATAGCAATGGTCTATTATTTTTATTGTAATAAGTCAAAACTTGAAGGATACATGAAGGTAAGCATACATATATACTTGAATGGTAACTACAACAAGATCGTGTCCTGGATTATTAGATCTGAAGTAGTCGTCGAAGATCCATCGGATATGTTTGGTTCATGTTGCCATTATCAAATATTCCATTTGCTTGGAGCCTGTTCACGAATTCTGTAGGATGAAATGAGTCCCAGAATAAGACCGCATTTCTGTTGTCACACGTAGGCTTATTCGGAACGCATAGACCAATGTCCCCTACGTCGCAGCACTTAATAGATATATTAATAATCTGTTTTGGATGATAGTTATCTGAAATTCACAAGAGAAAATATTCGCTTATTTATTCTCCCAACGCATGATTTGTTACAATACTAAAACAAAGAATACTTGAAAAGTTGAGGACCTACCAAAACCATGTCCGAAAGCATGAGGAAAATCTGATAATGATCGACCATGACTAGAAGCTGACAATGGTGTCATTTTTAAAGTGTCGGCGAAGACAAAACTCGCATTTTTTAGCTCTTTATTGAGTTTATGGACAAGTAATCTTAGCCTGTTGTTAAAATGTTGGACTGCCAAATTCATCTTCTCTACGCATAGGGAGCCATTAGTCCCATAATATGAAGTTGCATTTGGACTGCAGCCTATAGCACCCACTCCTGTCAAGGTCACCTTTCTCGCTCCATAATTATACAATCTCTAAATAAATCTCAATATTAGAACCAGATTGTTCTTGATTATGACACAATAGAGAATTTACTCTAACCTTGATATGCTCATTATATTGATCCACAAGGACTCCGGCATATTCCCTCGGCTTGTAGAGCTTACTCGAATTGTAGAGCCGGGGCAAGAAGTAATTGTTGATGTAATCATTACTGCCAATAGTAATTGAATATAAGCACTTCTGTAGGTGCTCATCGGCTTTCTGTTCACTGCCTAGTAGTTTAACGACGCGAGAGATTGTAGTATTGTGATGTTGCAACTGCTTATTTAAGCTGATGCAATCGCCCTGCAAAGAGGAGTTAGTTGCCTATAAATTAATTACTGTAAAGTTTTTAGAAACTAATCTCAAAACGCGTAAGTATATATATATATATGTATCAAATTACCGACGCCTTCCCAGTTTCCTCCCGAATTCCCGCTGACCCAGATGCATAATTTACACCTTTGAGTATCTGGGAGCCGCTAGCAGTTAGGAAGGATGGAATGTACTCCTCGAAACCCAATTTTTCAGCTGTAAGGAGAACATTAATGCTAAATTATAAGCCTTTTCATTAATAGAAGAAGATAGTGTCAACTTGAAGAAAGAGAATTTTAATTTGAAGAGTATAGGTCAAGGAGAACGTACTTAAAAAATCAGCTACGGTTCTGCCATTGCAAAACCTTCCTGTAGGCCCTTGAGGAAAATCAATCCCGTATGGTTTGTAGTTAACTTTAGTTTCTGTTTTTAGGTTATTATTGTTGCCACTGTCAACCAATGAATCTCCAAAAATAAAGTAACAAGGCACTTGTGGTTCTCCATAAACAAAATTGTTCACATTTGAAACCAACAAGGCAATAAACACGATCCAATATAGTTTTATCTCACTACCCATTTGGCTAAGTAATTATTGCACAACGAAAACTATTAGAAAGAAATTTTGTAAGATGGGCTAGAAGGGATTAATTGTCCAAAGTAAATCTACGACAAGATGAGCAATATGTACGCACTAAAGAAACAAGTCAAGAAGGAAACATTGCGATGAAGTAGTAGATGAATGAATTGGCCCGAAGCAAGATACATATAGTTCATAGAAATTGTAGGTGATCACCAATTAAGGGAAAAGAAAGGTTAGATATTTGTCCTGATTTCTCTGAGTGAGAACATAAAGCATGACCTTGTAATCGGGTCTATGTTCCCAAAAACTATGGAAAACTCTTTTGCTTTCTTGATAGAATCAAGCTTAAATATCGGAGAGGCAGAGGAGGCGAAGGCTTACAGGTTGCGTCCTTTAATTATCACATTGCAATACACCTTTGAGAATTTACCGTGAAAAGTTATTTTGATTAATAAGCACTTGTTTCCCTTTTATTTTTAATCTGAACAGCTTTTCTAATGTCTAGATCTTTTATCGAAGCTAGTCATAACGAAAAACTGAAACCTTTGTAAAGAAAAACGATGAAGAGGTTAGGCTAGTATTTAGGATTCAGTGTTTGTGGCTGTATCAAGTGCAATTTTGCTTCGATTTTAACAAAGCTATTTCTTTCCAAAATGTTAAACATGCGTAAGTTCTATAAACAGTTGATTGTAATTCATGTTTCCTAACATTATTTCATTTGATTAAATATTTGGCCATTTTGGAAACCTTGTAAATGAACATATGCACATTCTCATCAAAATAATTGACAAAATCGTTACAATTAATACTGGAGGCCGGAGTCCATTAGAAACTATAGCTAATCTGTATTGGGCTGGTAACCTTAGGGGAACCGTAATAGAAAGAAGGGTGTTTTGTGAGGGAATATGTGCACTTACAACAATATGTGAAAAAAGAAAGAAAACAAAAGAAAATCAATGAAGTTATTTGTACGATTAGCATAAATTTTCCCATTATTAAGACTATATATATGTCATCTTTCTCAGGCTAGTTTTCTACCCTAAAATGATTCTGGCTCACTAGACGTCTCTGTACATATACGTCAACTGATGTATGATATGAGCAGACGCAAAGTTTTACTTTTCATGAGCTTTTTAAGGGATGTGTTTGTATTGTGGTCTTGCTAATAGAACCCCTTATAATGACACAATGCCAATTCCGTAGGGATCACTTGTTGCTCGCCGTATAATATTAACATTCCAAAACTTGAAGCAAAAGAACCATAGTTCTGTTCCATCGTTTACTTGTTGAACATGTACTCTCCATGATAAATAGTGTGCGACAAGAGTTTGTGAGATAAATATTTACATATATGTGTAATTGATTAATCTATGTTACACATTATTAATCTCCCTCGACAGTTGCTTCTTCTTTCGTAAGTACTTTGCAGATAGCAGGTGAGACAGAACTATGGTGCCGTACAATGATCTTCGTTCTGTTGGTTATTTAAAATTGCAATATGCTGTCAAAGCAAAATCATTTTGCTGGAGTTCTTACTTAACAGTATTCACAGCAACTAAAGCTTACTCAATTACTTTTCTTGACCTCTTAATTTTTTCATTAATATATACTGATTCTCCTTCTAGCTCGACAATTAACCAAATTTTTATTTTCTAAAGTTTCGTTAGATTTTGCAAGATATAAGAGTGGGGAATGTTGTCTTGTTAAAGGTTGGGACAAATAGGCTACATTTAATCCGGTTTACCGTAGAATATTGTCCACTTTAGACACAGAGTCTATCACGAATTGTTATTGAGCTTTATAACTCAAAAAGTTAACATCAATTAAGTTAAAAAAGCTCTCAAGATATTTAACTTTTCATAATTTATCCTTTCTAAATGATATAGAATGTCACATTCAATCCCTCCTTCAGGTGTAACATCCTCATTCAGTCCTTCTTTGGCACTTGTTTAGGTTCTAAGCAGCTGAATCTTTACTTTCTAGATTATCCATAAGAATCAACGTTTACTAGAACGTTAAATTTATTTGGGAAATTAACCAAAATAACCCATACTATGAGGGTATTTAAAAACTATCCCCCCGAGCACTTTTCTTTTATTTACCTATCCAAAAAAACTCAATCGGATGAAAGTATCCCTTCTTATACATCCATTCTCGCTCTCTCACCACACTACTCTTTCTCAAAACAATCTCTCAACTCTCTTTACACATCAATTCTCCAACTAAATGACTCAAAAATTTCTCATTTCATGTGATCTCTTCTCAATCAACAAGAAAAAAGCCATGGAAAAAGTGAGGTGAGAAAAAAAGTTGAGAAGTTGAGAAAAAAATTTGAGATGTTGAGAAAAAAAGTTGAGAGTTATGGGAAATTATACCAAATAACCCAAATCACCGAAAAAAGTAGCAAAAACTGAGACAACAAGAAAAATCGCTGGAAAAATAGAAAAATACTGGGAAATTCAACTAAAAAATCATAAATCATTAGTAAAGTCACCAGAAACCGATTCTACCATTCGGAACGGATGGACCAAGGCGATCCATGAAACTTAAGTCTTTTAATAAGGATATTAAACCAAAATACACACAATAAAAATAAAAAATGTTTTTAACTCAATTGGTTGGAACATTTATTAAGTCAGTAAGAGGTCTCGAGCTCAAATCTCAACAAAACCAAAATATATATTTTGCAAAATAAAATATTTTGCTTTAGTTGATACTCATAAGTCAAGACCTACCTTACTAAATAAAGTGATCCAACCAATTGAGTTATAAATATTGCTTTATTTTTATTCTAGTATTTTAGCTTCATATCCTAATAAATGGGTAATGTTTTATGGACCACACAGTTAGCCTGTGTAGGCTGGCCCGCAGGCCCGTACGGTCCTTGCGTTTCGGTTACAGAAACCGATTTTTTATGAATTTTTCAATGATTTATAGTTTTTCTAGTGACTTTTTCACAATTTTTATGGTGTTCTCTATTTTTTCTCTTTTTTGGGGTGATTTAGGTTATTTGGTATAATTTCCCATGAGTCTCAACTTTTTTGCTCAATTGTTTTTTCTCCTCTCACATTTTCCATGGCTTCCTTCTTGTTGATTGAGACGAGATCACATGAAATGAGAAATTTTTTAGTCATTCAATTAGGGAATGGATGTACAGAGAGAGCTGGGAAAGTGTTTGAGAGAGAGGAGTGTGGTGAGAGAGGGAGAATGGATGTATAAAAAGGGACATTTTCATCCGATTAAGTTTTCTTGGATATGTAAAAAAAAAAAAAAAAAAGTCTAGTGGGATATTTTGTAAATCCCCTCATAATTTGGGGTATTTTGGTTAATTTCTTAATTTATTTTCTCCTTGGACTTATTTAATAAAGTCAATACCCATTTATATGTTTACCCAAAATTAAAACCATGTTTTGAAACAAGATCTTTTCTTCATACATCCTCATAATTCCATCTCAAACTCCTAACTAAATATATTGTTTACCACTTTAACTTTTTCTTTTCGTTTTCTATATAAAATGCTTTCCATATTAGTTGGGAGTCACATTTGATATTTTATTGTTTATTCCACTTTTTTTCTTTTTTTTTTTTTTTTTTGCCCCTTCNTTGTTTATTCCACTTTTTTTTTTTTTTTTTTTTTTTTGCCCCTTCGTCTTGGCCCAAAAAAGTAGTGTAGCCAAGTAGAAAAAGTTACTAATTGACCCAACCCATACGGCCAAGTGGCCCACCGGTACTGATTATATATCAGGGACAGAGTCATAGAGATGAGGAAGTATTTCTAGCCCAGGAAATGATGAAGTGTTTCTGGCGTCCATGACAAAGGCCAAAAGTTTCACCAAGAAGGACAGCCCCTTTGTGCCAGGGGGAAGGTTGGTGCTGCTTGAACATTTGCGGGAGAGGGAAGTGGAAGATGATATAAGGAAGAGAGAAAAGTATTTATAAATATTTTATTCATTTTCACTTTTCAAGGTATCAAGAGACCATTATGTCCAAAGTCTGCTGAGGTGAATTTGACTACTTGGTAGCGAAACTGTCAAAATGGGGGTTAGGTGTTACTAAAAAATAACATAACGGGAGTGACCATATTACGTAAGCCACACTCTGGGAGTATTTATGTTTTTTCTCCCTATTTATTAGGCTATAACTAGCAAAATTCACATTTTAGTAATTGGTATATATTCCACCTCTCTTCATTGTATTAAAGTTAATACTGATGGCGGCGTAGGCAAGGCAACTTGGCGCCTGAGTGGCATTTTACAGGATGTAATTAATTTGTACAATCTCTCGACATGGAATGGCATTCCATGTTGAGTTGATAGCAATAGTAGAAGTGACTCAACTTTCTGGCTCTACATGGTTGAAATTCTCTCGACATCCACAGATGGAATGTGAGTCGGTTTGCTGCGATGCTATATACGACTAACCATTCTTTTAATCCCCTTAAGACATCATTAGAATTTGTCGAATTAATACTATAAATTTCATTTGGACCACCTAGTTCCAATATTAATTTATCATGATTACTCCTCTTCTTTGTTTGGTGGGATGTACCATCTATAGAAATTAAGAAGTGACTTCAAAAGGATGCTTAGCCTAATTATATATAGTTTGTTAGCTTTCTTTACACCCTCAATAAGTTATATTTTTCTTTTTATTTAAATAAATATAATGGTTATCTTAACATGTGTATTAAACTATATGATTAAAAAAATAAATAATATTTTTGATAAAATTGCGGAAGATCTTTTATTAGTTAATTGAGAATTAGTACTTTGACAGAAATAGATAGCAATTAATCAGCACTTCCCCTCCTTTTTTAGTCATGAGTCATCAGAATGAACTTAGCAGACATTGTGAATCCATTTATTTTATATCATTTTAAATATACTCTGGCGTTCGGATCATTTTAAATGAACTAGCTTCTCTGTTTCTTCTTTTGCAGTCTCTTTATCATCTATTATGAGTTTCTAACACACTACGTATCTAGTCTAGCTAAATGGATTCACAATCCCATCTTCGGAAGCTTTTATTAGAGGTACCTGTTTAGGGCATATTTCATCTGACTTCATCTACAACTTGCAACATAAATCATACAATTTATGTTGAGAAGAGAGGAGAGATTAAAAGTTGAGGTTAAGATCATACAATTTTTCAGGCAAAACTATTTGCAACATAAATCATTTATGTCGATATTTATTACTAAGTTTCATATGATATGCATTACATAACCAATCCACGCATAAGGATTGACGATACAGAACTTCTCACGATTTTGATAACATTGCAGAAGATTTTTGTTAGTTCATCTGACAATTAAAACTTGAACGGAAACATTGTGGTCGATCCCATCGATCACAACTGAACCAAACGACTTATATCATACGGAAAAGCATCAGATGGCCGAGCAGCAGTGTATGCTCGTCGCGTGGTGATCCTATTCACTGCCTCGGTGGGATGGTATGCATCCCAGAACACGTAAGTAGTCCTATTCTGAAATGGATTTGAGTTGCGGAGACATAAACCAGTAGTGTTCGACACTCGACAGCAAGTAGAGTTTGAAACCCCCAAAACTAATATATAGCGCCGACAACAGAAGAAATATTCCTTTAGATGTTAAGAATAAAATGATTAACGATAAAAAATTAACGAGTTAGTTACAAAATATATATACATATATACCTGGTAAAGTTCTGTTGACATCGTAATAGTTCACGAAAGTAAATTTTGCATTAGCTAGATTGCCATTGAGTTCACCAACAAGTGACCTGAGTCTATTGTTGAAAAGTTGGACCGCACTATTATACCGCTCTACACACGGAGTGCCATTTGTTGGTTCTGAAGCAATTGAGCTCGGGAGGCAACCAAGTACTCCCACTCCAAACAAGGTGATCTTCCTTGCTCCAAGATTGTATAATATCTAACTTATTTACACCAGAGACAAAGACGGAATTACTGAGAAAAAAATCAATACATCATTATTTATTATATAAGAAGGAGAAAAAGCATTTTTGGCACTAACCCTTAACTGTAGAGAATACTGATTAATAAGAACTTGCGCATATCGCTCTGGAGTATACAAGCGACTTGCTGAGTTTTTCTCTCGCATAAAATAGTTATTCAGGTAATCATTACTGCCTATGTTAACAGTATATAAGCACTGGCCTAGGTACTCAGAAGCTGAAAGGTTGCTTCCAAGGTTGGCAGTGATGCGATTGACAATGACTTGGTGATTTACTAGCTGCCTATTGAAACTAATACGATCACCCTGCAAATGGAACCATGCACTCAGACTCTCAATTAAGGACCAACCGGTGGTTGTATTTTATATATATCTCTATGAAATTACCACAGTTATCGAGGTTTCGTCAAGAATTCCTGCCG
Organism: Bursera cuneata; assembly: GCA_026212285.1. NCBI lineage: Eukaryota > Viridiplantae > Streptophyta > Magnoliopsida > Sapindales > Burseraceae > Bursera > Bursera cuneata. The sequence goes on from JANLJB010003436.1 coordinate 50,821, forward strand.
CCCCAGACGCATAATTCACACCTTTGAGAATGTCAGAGGTCCTGAACTTAGCAAAGGGTGGCATTGAATCATTAAAACCCAAAAGTCTGGCTGCATTTCATTTGAAATTAACTTAATAATTTCAATAAGCATATAAAATTAAAAAGGGGTTCAAGATAAAATTATGCACAAATGAACAGACTATCATAAGCACCATAAATATATGCGTAATGTAATCTATATGTACTACGTATAATGTTCTTGATGATAATAATTTAAAAAAAAAAAAAAAAAAGTACGAGAACAAGTTTGAGTGGAAATGAAGACCAGACCAAGTATGTCAAATTGCGTTTGGCCATTGGTAAACCTTCCTGTTGCTGTTGCATTAGGGAAGTCAATGCCATATGGTGGGTAATTCACTTTAGACGATGTTATAAGATCGTTGTTATTGCCATTATCAGCCAAAGAGTCACCAAAAATGAAATAGCAAGGAACTTGTGGAGCTCCTAGAACGCACTGATGAATGTTTGATACCAACATCAGAACAAAGACTATCCATGCTAGTTTTATCGCACACGCCATGACCAAATGTGGAGAGATTAATTTACGAAAGAGGAAAAGTGATAAGCACTTAAAAGTGTACATTTATTGTAAGTTTAAATATCATTTTTACACTTTAAGTGCTATTAATTT
>JANLJB010003437.1:0-10399 GCA_026212285.1 Bursera cuneata
CACATTAATAGCACTTAAAGTGTAAAAACAATGATTTAAACTCTTAATAAACATACACTTTTAAGTGCTAATCAGTCTTCCTCAAGATCTCCATTGAAAAATACTGTTTTCACATCCATTTGATGTAATTCTAAGTCAAAATGGATAATTAATGCCATAATTATATGGAAGGAGTCATTTTTAGAAACAAAAGAAAAAGTCTCTCTGTAATCTATCCCTTCTTTTTGAGTAAATCATTTAGCAACAAGTCTTGCCTTGTATCTCTTAATATTGCCTGATGAATTATTCTTAGTCTTGAAGACCTATTTACACCCTATAGCCTTCACCCTATTAGGCAATGTAACAAGATCCCAGACTGCATTATATGTCATAGAATTCATCTCATCTTTTATGACGTTATACCACAATTCAGATTTACTGTAATTCATTGCTTGTGAAAATGTTTGAGGGCCATCATCAGCTCCGAAATTATAGTCAGATTCTTGTAGATACACTATGTAGTCACTAGGTATGGCTGATTTTCATATTCTAGTTGATTTTCTTAATGTTGCATTAACATCCTCTTGAGGTGTATGTTCTGTGACCGGCTATTCAACAGGTATTCGATGTTCAACTAGATCTTGATCAGCTAACTGTGGAACCTCAGGGATTGGTTGTTCAACATGCATCCTGTCCTGATGGATGTCATTGATCACAAACACTCTACTACTCGAAGGAGTTGTATTTTCTACATGATCTTGCTAAAAAACTAGGCTTCGAGATTAATCACTCCCACTGATCAAGTCATTCTTAAGAAATTTTACATTTCTTGATTCCACAATCCTAGTGCTATGTGATGGACAATAAAATCTATATCCCTTAGACCTGTCGGCATAACCAATGAAATACCCGCTTATGGTTCTCGGGTCTAATTTCTTTTCATGTGGATTATAAACTCTTACTTCCGTAGGGCATCCCCGAATGCGTATATGTCGTAAACTCGATTTTCAACCTTTCCATAACTCGAGTAGAGTTGTTGGAACAGTCTTAATTGGTACCTGATTTAATATATACACTGTCATTTTAAGAGCTTCAGTCCACAAGGATCTTAAAAGTTTGGAGTTACTAAACATACTCCTCATCATGTCCATTAAAGTTTGATTTCTTCTTTCTGCCAAACTATTCTGGTCTGGAGAATCAGGCATAGAATCCCATGCTCTTGAAGAAAACGAGCAAATGAATCAGGTGCTTGTCCATCCTCAGTGTACCTACCGTAATACTCTCCCACCTGCATCTGATTTCACAATCTTTATTTGCTTACCGCATTGTTTCTTTACTTCTGCTTTAAATATTTTAAAAGCATCTAGCACTTCATTCTTATTATGAAGCAAATAGAGATACATATAACGTGAGTAATCATCTATAAATGAGATGAAATATTTTTATCCATATGAGTCCATTTCTGGACTACAAATAACTGTATGTATGATCTCTAATATGTCCAAACTCTTTTTTGCACCTTTCTTTAACTTGTTGGTCTACTTTCCCTTTATACAGTCCACTCAAGTATCAAAGTCAGTAAAATTTAGAGTATCAAGTACTCTTTCTTTTACTAATATTTTAATTCTCTCTATAGAGATATGTCCTAATCTTCGATGCCATAACNATAAAGGATTTTTCATTTATAATACATCTTTTAATACCAGAACTGTATTGAACGTGCTAAATATTATACGATTCATTGTTTTGTAAATTAATTCGAAAAAGACCATCAAGCAATGTACCATTTCTAATGACTAAAGATTTATAAAACAACTGAAAAGAAGTTTCATAAAATTTAAAGGAATATCCCAAGGGTACAAGTCTTGAAATTAAAATCAAATTTCTAGAGAAATTTGGAATATAAAAAGTCTTTTCCAAATCTAAGACAAAACTAGAATCTAAAATCAATCTATACGTTCCAACAGCCTCCACATGAGAATGCATCTTGTTTCTAGAATAGATGCATTGTTCACTCTCTATCGGTTTCCTTTGGTTTAGAAAATCCTGCATAGTATTGGAAACATGGATTATAGAACCAGAATCAATCCACCAAGTATTATGAAAAAATTCAACCATATTAGATTCATAACAAACAAGTGAGATTGAATTACCTTTCTTGTCAAGCTAGACTTTATATTTTGAACAGTCCTTCTTCATGTGCCTCTTCTTTTTACAGAAGAAAAACTTGGATTCTTTCCTGTTCTCAGTCTAAATGGGTATTTTACCCTTTTCATTCTTCTTTTTGGCTTGTTTCTTATTCTTTCCTTGCACCACCATATGTGCACTTTCACCCATCTCCATTATCAGTCTCCCTTCTTCTTGAACACACATGGTCAAAAGTTTATTAATTGATCACTTTTTCCTATGTGTATTATCAGAAATCTTGAAAGGACTATACTGATATGGGAGAGAGTTCAAAATGAAATGCACTAGGAAAGACTCAGACATTTCAATCTTAAGAGACTTTAGCTGAGTTGCTATATTCCTCATCTTCAAGATGTGCTCACGTACACCACTAACATTGGTGAACTTCATTGATGATAACTTTACCATAAGAGTGCTGGCAAGGGCCTTATCTGAAGACTCAAACTGTTCGTCTAGTAGAAATGCGAGTCTTGATGAACATCATGCTCAAACGATTAGATTGGTCCCAGCATTTATACAAGGTTATTCCACTCGGAGTACTAGTTTCTGAAGGTACCGGTGGTTCATCATTTCGAATGGCATAATCAATGTCCATGCACCCTAATTGTAGAAGAACTTTGTCCTTTCACACTTTATAGTTATTACCATTCAAATAGGGAACATCATTCATATCATCAGAGAAAATCACAGGTTGAATAACTACAAATAAGTCAAATAAATATGCTTATGTTAACAATAATGAGGTAAATAAAACCATATAATATGCTTACCAATGTAAGTAATATTTTAAAAATATGAATTAACATGTCATAAAAACTGTCTGTGGGCTAAGCTTTTAATATAAATATGACTTATATAACTATATAATAAAACCAACAAATTATATGCCTTTCTTAATCCCTGTGGGCAAAGTAAGAAAATTATTTATTATTTCATCTTAATTAATCATGAAGGAGATAATACAATTCATATGAGATAAATTATTATACCAATCATAATTAATTATAATTTGATATCTTTTATTCCATATGTAATCTTAAAAAAACTTAATATATAATTTATCATAACTAAGGATGTTATGGCTACTCCTTAAATTAATTAAAAGTATATAAATTACCAGACATCAATCTTCATACATATCTCAAGCCACAAGAAGTTAATAATTGAATAGTACTCACTAGATAATTTCTACGAAAGACTAGAGGGGACAAAGCCCAGCTAAATAATCTAGTATTCTTAGACAGAATTTTCAATTCCCAAGAAAGGCTGGAGGGCTCACAGAAGGTCCCTCTTAAAATTCAATTTCCTAAGACAGAACTTCTCTATTGAGTTTTTTTTTTTTTATTCACAACAATTGACAAGAAATCAACACTTCGTGCTATAAGTATGCATAAAATTTCAATATAAAAAATTAGTATGTATGAAATACTATATTATGCTAAATTTTAAATTATGGACCTTAGAAACTTTATATAGGCCCAAACAACTCATGAGGCATACCAAATAGGTTCAAACCCTCAGTAGTCCAACAACTAAAAAGGCTAAGTCATGCAATCCAATTTGAGATAAATAAAGTTCAGAACTAAAAAGAACACAAAAATTATCATAATCAAATTGGTTGTAGCCCATAACATCTTCATGGAGGTCATGGGTTCAAACCTCATGAGCAACATACATTTAATTTTATTTATGCATGAAGCCATAAACACAAATAATCATGCAAAACCTCATGAGCAACATACATTTAATTTTATTTATGCATGAAACTATAAACATAAATAATCATGCAAAAAATAGATTCCATCAATCAAAACCATAAACATGCTAGGCAAAGATTAAAATGGCTCTGATACCAACTGTTAGAATTAAAATGCGAAAAACTAACCTCCACCCATAGCAAGAACAATGGAGATTGAAGCTTTCTAACCTTTAAGCAAAAGCACCACAATGGAATAGGTTGAATTAGCAAATGCTTAGGTTAGGGACTCCCTCCTCTCACTCCTATAGAGTAACCTATGAAAACCCAAAAACCACCTCTTCATTAAAGGTGTAACTCATAGAAACCAACAGGTGTACTTAAATTGAATCAAATAAATGGTTTTAGTGGACACTTAATCACATTTAGTGGAGAGAAAATTAGGAGCACTTTAATATCAAATTATAAATTCATCATAACTTATAAATTAATTTAACATTGTTCATAATGCATGTGTTGATGTTGATGACCGATTTTGATGCATGATGATGTATTTTAATTGGTTGTCTTTGATATTAAATTTGATTGTCATGCATGGTGTTACATAAAATCAGATTTGATGCATGTTAGTCTTTAAATATTTGATGCATGTTATTTTCTAAACATCTGATTTGATGTATATTCGAATCTTACATGCATATTGATGTATTTTTTATTCTTATATGCATGTTGTTGTTTGTAATCTGTTTTAATGCATGATGATGTGTTGATTTTGGAATTGTTTAGACATGTAATATTCGGCCATTTGTTAAATCATCAAAACTGTTCTTGCTTAGTTTGCTGAATTTTGTTTATATTATAACACATGTTGATGTGTTGTTGTTGAATATGCTAAGTTTTACAATATTATATTTGGTAATTTGAGTTTAAATCATCAAAACTGTTTTTGGTTTGACTATTTAACTGCTGAATTTTTGTTCTTAACATATCTTTTATTGTGATGCATGTTGATGCATAAAGAAAAATGTTCCATTTGTTATACAAATAATGTTTTGGGTTATTGCATTTGATACAAATTTTTATACATGTTAATTCTGGATAAATGCATGAGATACATTTTATGTTGATTCTGAATGTATAATACTTATGTTTTTTCTTTGTAATGGAAGTGGAGATGATATGAATTAAATTTGTTTAGTTTCATAATCCATCTTCTTGATGTTGGTTGATGTATTGAGAAGTGGATTAGATCCATCAAATTACCCTAAATTTAAATTTTTTGTTGGATTTTAATTTGGGTATTATAACAAAAGGGGTGGCATATGTTAAAGCATTACGAGATTCCCCTAGATGATTTACTTCCTTTATTTATGTTACTACTGTTGTATAAATTTGTAGTCTTTATTATGTAAATATTCAGGCTATCTCCAGGATTTTATTTCCTTCTTTGTTGCATGATTCTGTTATATGTATAAGGCTGTATCATGCTCAAAGTAATAAGGAAAAATATATTGTTTCTCATGGTATCAGAGCCCTAAATGCAGCCTCATTTTTTTTCCCTTCTTCCTCCAACCATGACTGACTCCAGTGAAGTCACGGTTATGTCTAATTCCTTATCTTTCCCTTTGTCTTCTCAAGTCCTCTCCATCAACACAGCTACTCATATCTCTAAAAAACTGTCAAATACCGGCACCTATTCCGTGTGGTGTTCTCAAATGACGAATCTTCTCCTTGGTTATTGATCTCATGGGCTTTGTCGATGGCACTAATCCCTGCCCCTCAGATCATGCCTCTGCTTCTAAAATCTGTTTATGTCAAGATCGCCTTGTGTTTCTTGCTATTCATACTGTCGTTACTGGTCTAGCTGCTCTTCTTATCTCTTAGTGCAAGACTGCTACAGAAGCTTGGCACAAACTCAAGCACACGTATGCCAACAAATCTAACACTCGGATGGTTGGCCTTCTTGATTCCCTCACCAAGGTCAAACAGGAAGGTAAAACTATTTCAGAATACATGCAAACTATCGAACTACTTATTGATGATCTTGCCATGATTGGTCATGAATTAAGTGATGGCGAAATTATGATTCATACCTTGAATGGTCTCAACAGCGACTACAAAGAAATTAAAGCAGCTTTACGTGCCCATGAATCCCCGATCTGCTTTAAAGAATTGGTGGAAAAACTACTTGACTATGAGACCACCGTTCCACCTATGGATACTGTAAAAGTTGTTCCCGCTATTACGGCTTAATTTTCTCAAAAACAATTCTCTCGTAAGGGACGTGCTGGTCCCCTCCATAATGCCTCCTCGCAGCAATCTTTCCAATGATGGAGGTCTTCCTTCTTAGTCACAACAGTATGGCGGCCATAGGTCTCGACCTTCCTCCAACAGTTTTTCTTCTCTGCGGTTCTCACCTTGCTATTTTGGTTCGTCTTGGCGGCCTCCTTTTCATGGCTATCCATCTCGTATGGTCTGTCAACTTCGTGATAAACCTAGGCACGTTGCCAAAGTCTGCCAATCTCGATCTCCTCCCTTGCCTTGGCCCCAAGCACATCTTGCCACTCATGATTCTGCTGGACAATCTTTTGGATGGATTGTTGACTCTGGTGCATCTCACTATATGACTTCAGACCTCCAAAATCTATCTATCCACTCTATGCTGGTAATGAAGATGTCATGGTGGGTGATGGTAATACCGTTCCTATTACTCATATTGGCTCTACTACTATTAATTGTTGTGATTCACTTTTTCACTTAAATAAAGTTTTGTGTGCTCCTCAGCTTAAGAAAAATCTTTTATCTGTTTCTCAATTCTATACTCAAAATCACACATCTATTGAATTTTTTCCTGATTTTTTTCTTGTGAATGATCTCACAACGAGGGCATCCTTGGTGCAAGGCCAAAGTAATGGACATGTGTATGAGTGGCCCTCCTATAGCTCTACTTCAACGTTACCTTCTACCTTCTATGTCACTGCTCTCTCCTCTCGTTTCTCCCTCAGTTCTTGGTATAGTCACCTCGGTCATCCTTCCTCCAGGATCCTTCATCAGCTCATTGCCACTCATCATCTTCCTCTTTCTAAAGATCCTCGTGTTCCTTCCTTTTGCAATGCTTGTCAATGTAATAAAAGTCATAAGCTCTCTTTTGGCACTTCCTCTATTCCTTGCACTAAACCCATAGATGTTATCTTTATGGATGTTTGGGGCCCTGTTCCTATTTTTTCTTTTGATAAATTTGATTTTATGTTATTTTTGTTGATTATTTTACAAAATATACTTGGCTTTATCCTCTCCAACGCAAATCTGAAGTTCCTTCTATTTTTACAAAATTTTGTATTCTTGTTGAACATTATTTTTCAACATCCATTCGCACTGTGTACACGGATGGTAGTGGTGAAGCTATCAACCTCGGTCATTTTCTCTCTCGAGTTGGCATTTAACATCTCATATCACCTCGTTTGTGGAGCCCCGGAATCCGTTCTCGTACGTATACTCACGTACCCCACGTGTCCCATATATCTTATACCGTACGTATATCCATCCGTTGTATCTCACGCATTCCGTAATACACGGTTACACGTGTGTCACCCGCGTAACGTCCATTCCATACTGTGCTGTCTCTCACGTAACTCCCATGCTCCAGTCGTATCCTCATATACCATCTCATGTAATACTCATAACCCATATCCTTTTTCGCATATTACTATCCGGTGGTACAATCATCTGTACTTATCTAATGCCCGACTAGTCACATATTTCTATAAACCTACATACCGTCCATATCATACCCGCTCATATGTCATCCATCCGTCTCGTATGATCACTCCGTAATCTACGTATACCTAGTACTACCGAAACTAAACAAGCATTACTCTGTATCCCAACCATCCCGTCATACATACTTAACATGCATAAATAACACACAATTTCATGTATTCAACAAGCATACAACAATCAATCACTAACATGCAAACACACACATACACATTATATTCCTTAAGCCAACCATCAAGTAAATCACATTTAAATAACCAAACGGGGGTGAGATTGCTAACCTAAAAACCCTTGGGGGTCCTTATATCGTCACATGTGGCAAGGGTGAATCTGTCAAGTCCCAAAGCTAGAGGGGGGCTACCATGGGGGTACAGGTGCAAAGATCAAAAGCTGTAGGGGCTGCCTGATATTTACCCTGGCAACCGTTATTCACGGTATCTCACCGGAGAAGACGATCGGCGGTCAGGAACCAAGATCGGAGGACACCACCAGCTTCGTCTCGCCGAGGGGGACCTGCTCTGACCAACAGTGGTGCCTGTCGACGGTCGGAAGGGGCAGATCGAAGAAAGGCATTATTGGACGCTTCCGTCGCGATTGCCGGTGATCCAGGCCTCAGACGGCCTATCGGAGACCACCACCGGGATCCTCAGGCCGAGACGAAGAGATCCAGACCGGTGGTGTCAGCTACCGTCACCGGGAAAGGCAGATCACTGATCAACATAGCTGAAGCTTTCTTGCATCGATCTGGCAGATCCCGACGTCGGACGGGGAAGAGGAGGCCGCCGTCGAGCTCAACATGCAGAGGGCTTTCCATTACCATCGGCCACGGGCCTAACTCCCCTGGAATATGAACGGTCATCGGTGACAGTGGCAGTGGGCAATTTTCGACAAACAGGGGGTGTTTGTGCAGTTTTTCGAATATGCAAGGCCCCTAGTAGTTTATATAGACTTTAGCTCTAGGGTCTTTTTGTAATTTTTTAAACCTTCAACGGTCGTGAATCCCGACATCAAAATCTCAGTATCTCATCGCCGACTCGTCCTTATCCATTTCCCACTGACGTGACTCTCAAAATGTCGCGGTTTGGCACTAAAGACGAAAAACCAACGAACCCACATAAAATTATGTTTTAGTCCACTTTTCTGAAAACTCCCGAAAACCTCTAAATACTCATATACACGACGTCGTCACGTCCGTGTCACCCCATGTATACCAAAAATCTACCATTTTACGATTTTTAACTTTAAAATCTTTCACTTACGCCCCTAAATCACTGTTTCAGAAAATCCGGGTTACCACATCGTCATACTCCCGAACATGTTGGCACTGCTAAACTTAAACATCACCATAGTGTCGAAACTGCCTTTACTCTGTTGCATCATGCTTCCCTTCCACTTCAATATTGGTCCGTAGCTTTTCAAACAGTTGTATATTTAATTAATCGTCTACCTTCTCCGTTCACTTATCACAAGTCTCCTTTCCATTGTTTATTTAAATTTTCCCCCAACTATTTGTCTCTTCGTACATTTGGCTCCTCGTACATTTGGCTCCTTGTGTTATCCGTGGCTCCCTCCCTACTCACCTCATAAGTTTGCACCTCGCTCTCGTCCATGTCTATTTATTGGCTACTCCCTTCCTTCTCATGCTTATCTATGTCTGGATCCTTCCACAAACAAAATCTACACCTCTCGTCATGTGGTCTTCCTTGAACATATCTTTCGGACCTCCCAGTTATCTTCTCCCATTGCATCTTCTTCTTCACCTTTACCTACTGTCACTGCATGGTTCTCCCCACCCATGTCTTCCATTCCTTCTCATCCCCTCTCTCTGTGTCCTCAGCTCCCTCTCGTTTGGTCAGCCCACCTGTTATCACTCTCCCGGCCCTCAATCCTACTATATCTTCCACGGTGTCACCTAGTTGTTCTTCCTCTCCTATTGAAGGGCCCTCCCTCTCATGCTCCTCCTTACTACCTCCATCGTGTGCTGCCTCTGATCTGATAAAGGTTAGTCCTTCTTCTCTTTCACTCGATCCCATCCCTACTCCCCATCCATATGCCACTCGCCTGAGCCATAATATAACTAAACCTAAACGTATTCTTGATCTTCACTCTACCACCTTGACATCCATATCTGAACCCTCCACCTTTATGATGTTTATGTAAATTTCAATTCCGTAATCGATTAATTGTTAATTGAGATGTGAAGAATTGAGATTTGAAAATGTTTATACCCCAATATAAGATGAATAAGATTCATTATTTGCTTAAATTCTTTATAACATTGTAACTTATGTTTTGAAGGTTATATCATGATTTACAAAATCTTAAAACTCCTTCAATTGTCCAAGGAATGCCTTTATGGCATTCTTGCAAGGATTAAAGAATTTAAAAATTGCAATCTTAAAATCAACCAAATTGCAATTCCTTTTTTCACTGCTAATTTACCTAATTTATTTTGTATTAATTTGATTAATATTTGGATAAATAAGAATGCAAATGAGTGCTTGGGTTTACTCTCATTTTGTTCGTTTATATTCGTTTATATTTGATGGTTTCATTATCCCAAACGAAAGCAAAATCGGATTTGTAAAACTCAAAAACTCAAAGTTACAATCGACAAGAGTGTAACTGCAAAAATCGGAAACGTTCCAAGTCTGCAGAGGTGCAGAAATAAACATTCAAACTGATAAGCACTTAAAAGTGTATATTTATTATGAGTTTAAATATCATTTTTACAATTTAAGTGCTATTAATTTAAGTATT
>JANLJB010003438.1:0-21740 GCA_026212285.1 Bursera cuneata
TTGAAATGTTGTCGATTCGTTGAAAGGTAATTCTTTTATTTCATATTTTCATGAACTAAAACGTTTTCATCTTCTGATTAATTTTACTCTTTAGTTAATTTCAATTGAGTTATAAAAAGGATCAAGAATATTTTCTACAATTTAAATGAGTGTGGATCTCYGATGCCTTAGCGTTCTTTTACTTGAATCTAATTTTGTTTGGTAACTTTATCTCTAAAATCAACAAACACTTTGTTTACCTTTCCTTTGCTCTTGAATTTTGGACATTGAAATAAAGACCATTTAATCTTGATAATAATCTCCATGTGGATACAATATTTGGACTCACCGAGGACTATAATTAAGACTACCTACACTTGGGTAACATTTTCTAAGATGTAGCAGTAGCCTTGACGCTAGATTCTAACTAAAGGGCAAGAAGTGAAGATACAGTTGAATATGGTGGATGCAAAATTATAAGCTTCTCCTTCTTGATTAAAGGTAACTTCAGCTTACTCAAATAAAGTTCATAACACTAAATTTTAGTGGAGTAGCGTTGGTAAAAATAGAGTTTTATTAAAAAATTATTGATTACTTGATTGAATACATATAAAAAATACTTTTTGATTATAAATGGTTTGTCCACAAAGATGAAATTTATTTTTGTTTTCTTATTCCAACACTGCAAAAATGATCTTTGGGCAAGATCTTATAGTACAATCTCTTTTAAGGTTAACTTTGTGTTCATATATGAATAAGAATGCTTATTGGATGATATATTATCCCCATAAATAGTGCAATAAAGCAAAAAAAAAAAAAAATCAAATAGTTTACTTGCTCATAATATCATATTTGTTTGAATTTTAAAAATAATATTATACTTACAAAGTTATTGTACAGTAATAAATACCTTGTCATCTATCGTATCTTCATTAAAGCAAATATTTTTATCTTATGACAAACACAAAAGGACTCCAACTCAACATTTTTTACTCTGCTTATGTGAAGGAGTTGTGGTGGAGATGAAAGAGCATGTGGATTCCGAGGCCTTTGTTTCAATGCTCAGAGCATCATTATCATACTGGAGGCAACGGGTACTTAATTAAATACCCTTTACAATTAACCAATAATAATATTATAATTGGCTGCTGCTCGTGCTACATTATTCAATAAGATAAGTATAATTAATTTTGTTTTTTATCCTTGTGAAAAAAATAATAATAATAATCTGCAGGAGAAGAGAGGTGTTAAGTTTTATTAGTTCTTTAACTTGTGAATGTTTCTTAATCTTTTTGTGTTCTGCAAATTGTGCAGCAAGGATTTAGGTACGACCATGCTGAATGCTCGTTTATTGGATTCCTAAAACTCTTCTTGTGAATGCTTCGATCGCGTTGGTGTTGGTGCTTTTGTCATGAACAATAATATAGATGAATTCCTTTACCCTTTTAAGCTAGAAATGATAATTGACAATGTTCAGTCCGGCTCAATATTTGATCTAACCTGCTAGCTACAATATAGGTTGGACCAAAGCCTGGGTCAGGTTAGGCCAAGATTTGAGGTTTGTAGACCTGTCCTAAACTAGCTTGTCTTGGTTCAACAACCTGATCCGACCTGCTTTTTAAATTAAATAAAAAATTTTAAAAATTAAAAAGTTAAAAATTAATTAAAATTAATTTATATTTTAAAAAAATAGAAATAATACATGTGCTCGGCTTGACCCAGCCCTTGACCTAAACAGTAACTGACCTATGGTCAGTCTTGAGTTTTGGCTGTAAGGTCTGACCAAAACAAGCCGAGTCCGGCCTTTTCTATCACTATTTTGATTTATCACCGTGTAGTTGATTAACTATCGCTCCGATATTTTTGACATGTGATATGATAAGAATATAAAAATGTATGAAGGTTCTCGTAATTAAGGAGAAAAGGGGCATATTCAAAGGAACAAGCGTCTGCCGCAGCCAGAGAAGTTAAAGAAGAGACAAGAGTAAGTTAGAAATCATCCTTGTTGATTTATGTACTATTAGATTCAGGTCTTACAAAGCCAACATTGTAATTCTAGCTGCTTTGTTTTGCTGCAGATTGATACAGAGTTTGTGGAAATTTTAGGCTTCAGGTAACAAACATTTCTTCGTTTCAGTTCATCTCCTTTTCTTATTGTTTGATCTCAATTTGTATTTAATTATTTTGTCTTTGGTTATTATATTATACAAAATACAGGCAAAGCCACAAGTCATTCTTTAGGAAATCGGATTTGTTTTTTTGTTTGCATGCTACGACGTCGACCACTGTCTTCTGACATTCAGAAGCAAGAGTCTGGAATTGAAGCTGCTCAGGTACTTTCTTGTAGACAAGTGTATACAAAATGCTTTGAATATTAGGAATTAAGATTCAAAAAGACTTGTAGATGAACTTTGGAGTATTATGCATCCCAACCTTTTGTACAAGAACACGAAACGTTTAATCATGTTGCCAAAATCTGCATGACAAAGTCAGAGAAGGATTATTCTTTCCATTACCAAGCCCCTCAGACTCTGGTAAAACAACTGGCATTGTGACTTGTGAAGTACCTACAACCCACCGATTATCAGCAGTAGAAAGGCTCAATTATTTCGGTAGTCTGCAAACTCTAGTGGGATATTCGCCAGAGCCTTATACAATCTAGTTCTTGATGATTTAAAAACTAAATAGAAATTTGCCAAATTAGAAAGAAGATACAATTTTTCCTTTCTATTTGTTTCATTCATTTAGTTGCAGAATGAAACCTGAACAGGGGTTACAATTTACAGTTGTTTGCTTATTTATGTATTCACGATGAAACGAGTGTAAACAAAGATTCGTTTTCCCTTCAGACAAGGTCATATTGAGAGACTCATTTTCTTTTTATACTGTATATTGAAAGTAGTAAAATTACCAAGTGTTGATAATTGAATTGGACATATTTGAACCACTCCGCAACATGATTGTGCGGATAGAACAAGGTAAGTTTGCGGAATCGCTTGGCCTAGCAATTACATCCAGGTCAAGTGCTGGTGGGACTCATGCCCTTGATGCCTGAATTCATTTATTTATTATTATTATTATTAAGCTAAGGCAAGAGACAATTGAATATGATGAATGGAAAATTACATAAGCTTATCCTTCTTAAGACTCTTATTTGTTACTGGAAAATGAGATTTTAAAAACCATATATATGAGTCAGCCAACAACTACAGAGGTGGAAAAGCTGGTGAAGGTGGTATCTAGTGAGTAAACTAACATAAGCTTCCAATACAACTCAAGTCAGCTCTAAGCATGGTACACCCCATGCCTCAAAGAGAATCTAAATGTAATTAATAAATATGAAATCTTATTCATACCAGGAAGTAAATATAATTAATTTCCTACAGTATACAGCCCACCAGTAACTGATCAATTATAAATTTTAAATATAGGTGCTTGAAACCCTGGAGTCAGGTTCCGTTCCACTCATTCCGAGTCCTACGCCTGGGCTGCTGCTGGAATCCTAACAACCTTTCACACTGAATATGGCTTCTTCTTTGATTCAAGGCAAATGGATCAAGGTCTGCTTTACTTTAATTTTTTTCCATGCACAGCATAAGTACTATAATCTGTCTCTGTTTGAATGTTTTGATCGTCTTCCTTCAGATTTCATTTAAACTGCTGCACAATACACCCAATTAATAGGTGTTCTACTCGTTTTTTATCTTTCCAAAAAGGGAATTCTTGGAAATTTCATGGAGACCAACCAGGGATATCCAAAACATTTTTCTAGTTGTGCTTTGATCGTTGCAGTATTTCGTTGTTAGAAATTTGTGATTTTGTTGCAGCTTGAGCAAAAGGGCACTGGCCCTGGTGCCAGAAGCTCACATGCCATAGCCCTCGTGGGACAGAACCTCTATGCCTTTGGTGGTGAGTTCACGCCACGTGTTCCAGTCGACAACAGGCTCCATGTGTTTGACCTCGAAACCCTAACATGGTTTGTGCCCGATGTAACCGGGGATGTCCCTCCTCCGCGTGTCGGTGTCACAATGGCTGGTATTGGCAAAACTATCTATGTATTTGGCGGTAGGGATACTACACACAAGGAGCTCAATGAGCTCTACTCTTTTGACACATCCACGAGTAAGTGGACCCTACTATCAAG
Organism: Bursera cuneata; assembly: GCA_026212285.1. Lineage (NCBI taxonomy): Eukaryota > Viridiplantae > Streptophyta > Magnoliopsida > Sapindales > Burseraceae > Bursera > Bursera cuneata. Next base: position 4,124 of record JANLJB010003438.1, read on the forward strand.
CGGTGATGCTGGGCCCCCTCACCGTAGCTACCACTCGACGACCGCTGATGATCGCCGCGTGTACATTTTTGGTGGTTGTGGTGTTTCGGGCCGGCTTAATGATTTATGGGCCTTTGATGTTGTTGATCAAAAGTGGATCAAGTATCCGACACCAGGGGAGCATTGTAAAGGAAGAGGTGGGCCTGGGCTGGTTGTTGCCCAAGGAAAGATATGGGTTGTGTATGGTTTCTCCGGAGTGGAAATGGATGATGTGCACTGCTTTGATCCAGATCTTGGACAGTGGGCCCAAGTAGAGACAGGTGGTGAAAAGCCTACTGCTCGGAGTGTATTTTCAACTGTTGGGATCGGAAATCATATAATTATGTATGGTGGGGAAATAGACCCCAGTGACTTGGGTCACCTGGGGGCTGGTAAATTTTCAAGTGATGTGTATTCGTTGGATGTGGAGACAAAGGTGTGGACGAAGTGGGATGATGGACAGGACTCAGATGGTCATCCTGGGCCTCGTGGATGGTGTGCTTTTGCCGGTGGGTGTAGAAATGCCAAAGCCGGGCTCTTGGTGTATGGTGGCAATTCTCCTAGCAATGATCGTCTTGAAGACATTTACTTCTTCACTCCTTGTATTTGAAGACTAATCTTGTTGCAAATTTTTAATTTGTAATCGTGGTTATGGCTATATGTGTGGCTGATGTTGTTGACTGTGGAGTGTAGCAAGAGTGCGCGAATAAATATGAGGGCAGGCCATGAATAGTAATCGATGTAATGAGTTTGTTAATTTCTTACTGTAATGTTTTGTGAAGTATAATTATGGTTGATTGTTTTTTTTTACAAACTACAAAGCTCGATTGCTTTAGGAATCCAACATTTGCTTGCTTTCTGTAAAGAACCACATAATTCATTTCTTTGTTAAGGAAATGAGCACGTTTGTGTGAACACCAAGCCCCATTTCCATGTAATCTGCTACCTTGATGGAAAATCTCTGGAGTAAAACATCCATTATGGCATTTCCAAAATGGCTTACTAGAATGGGCTCTATGACAGATCTTAAATTCTTTGCCACAAGCTTGCCTCTTGCATACTTTCCCTCTGCGCCACTGCTAGAGCCTGCTTCCCAACTTAGCTGGAATGTTTCGAGTCGTCTGATGTTATAAGATTCTTCTCTTTGAATCACGTGCCTTACTTCTTCAAGACAAGGTGCATACATTGGCATATTGAATGTCTCTAATAACGATTCGTCAACTAACCCCTGTAAGAAGAGAAAAATTAATGTCCTCATTTATATCACATAAGCCTTGTATACAAGAAATTAAATCTTGGAGATCGTGAAAGAGTGGTACCTCTAAGACCATTTCATGTAACGTTATCCCAATTAACTCCAAAAATATGGGGCGATGATTGTTGGAATTTTCATCCTTTGATTGATTTCCCCTAAGAATAAGGATCATATGACCTCCTCGTATCAACTCTTCGGACCGTGATCTGAGAAATGTTGTGAAATCTTTCTGGAACTGATCCAAGTATGCTTTGTGGACACTGGGAGGGCTTGTCTTTGTTGGATAAATGTTCTCTTTATTTACTGGAACTCCAGATTCAATCACTAGTCCTTCGGGAACCTCATACAACAATTGATAAGATAATCTTAGTTTTCAGGGTACATATACGTGTTCAAATTTGTTTATTGATTAGCAAGTTATAATGGTACGCATATACCTGAGAGAGCCAGTGGAGACTGTAAGAGGAGAAAACAGAGTGGAGGAAACCGGGAGGAAAAAGCCTCCCATAGAAGGATCCAGGCACTGCAGCTATGAAACAGGATAAAATATTCTCATCATGATCTTTCCCTTTATTCAGTCTCTCATAAAAGCTTGGCAGCGATGATCTGAAAATAGTGTTGAAATCGTTGCCGGGAAGATCATTGAGGAACACCTGCAATATGGGTGGCTTACGATTCAAGCCTCTGCAAGTTGTGTGCAAGGCATCTATAGCTTCCCAAGTTGGCAAGAGGGCGTTGGGCCCTGAAGAGCATCCCATGTCAGCAAACCTTATGCACTCTGGAAAGCTGTTGCTGTAGAACTCAACCATAGTTTCTTGTATTAAGGTCTTTGCTTTCATGATTGCCTCCTTCTGATAACGAAAAACCAAATTCTATACATTTGTTAGTAATTAATAAACAGTAGAAAAACTGACACACAACACAGAGAGAGATGTAACAGTGACCTGTTGTGATGAGTTGCTTGCATAGCTATTGTCTCCATCTCCTCCATTCATGTGAAGAACTTGATCTACTTGAATGTTTGCACAGGTGCAACCAACTTTCTCCATCTCCATCGCCGTTTCTGTGGGGGTGCAGTTAACTTTCGCTTTGATAAAAGAAAATGTTAAAGCAAAGGATGGGTGGCAATAACACTTGTCAGATACTCACAAGAAGGAAAACATTTTTGCGAACTTTATGTCATTTTTAGTAATAGTAGCTGCCAGTTACCAAACTTAAGATGCGCATTAATGAAGGCTAAACAAATTTAACGCGGTTTCATCGCCATCCATTAAGATTGACATACAAGCTATGACTTATGATTAAAAAAAAATAAAATTTGATACTTAATAATTTTTATTAGCTTAATACATTCACCGCAACTAATAAGGTATATTCTCAAAAATAATAAAAAAAGAAAAATCAATATTTAAAAGATTGGTGATGGCGATATGAACGTATTCCTTTCAGATGAGAACACATAATTCCTTTCTTGGTTAAGGAGACAAGCACAGTAGTATGTACTCCTAACCCTATGTCTAAGCACTCTTTTACCTTGATGTAACATCTTTGAACTAAATCATCATCGAAGACGGCATTTCCAAAGTGACTTGCCAAAACAGGCTCTGCAACAACTCTTTACAACTTTGCATTTGCAACACGTTGCGCTCTTGCACTTATATTCTTTCCTTCAAAACCTGCATCCCAGCCTAGCTGGTATGCTTCCAGCCGATCAGTACTATTACAGGATCCTTCCCTTTGAATTACAGGATCCTTCCATTTGAATTACACTCCTTCCTTCGTCAATACAAGGTGCATACATTGGCATGTTGGATGAACAAGATACAACTTGGCACTAAAAATGTTGAGTTACTATTTTGTAAAAACTTAAGTTAGTAGACATGGATTCGATGCATGTAATTAGTATTAGACCAATAAGACTTTGATATTATCTTAAATTATTATTTTCGTAAAAACTTAAGTTAGTAGGTTTATGATATATAATTATTTTACGAGAGGGGAAGGAAAGTACCTCTAAGACCATGTCATGTAATGCCATCCCAACACCTCCATATATCTGGGACGATGGTTTCTGGAAGACTCATCCTTTGTCTGATCGCCCCTAATTGAAAGGGCCATATGACCTTCAGGTACCAACTTTTCTTCTCGTAACCTAAGAAATGTTGAGAAATCTTTCTCAAATTGATCTAAATACGGTCACCTTTCATAAGTTAGAAGTTAAATAACTCATAACATACAAAAAGAAATTATAAAAAAAATAACTAAATTTGAAGGATTTTATTTTTCAATCAAGTTCAACATCAAATGTTAAATATAACTCTATTTTTTGAAAATGTAGTCATCAAACTCGATAATTCTTTACTAAATAAGCATTTAGTACGGTTTAATAACTTAATAGGTTATATATAATATGCTTGTTTGACATATTTTCTAATTGCTTAATACAATCAAACAAACTAACTTGGTTGCTACAATTTACTAAACAAATTTTAACATGTTTATTCTAAAAATTATAAAATAAAAAATAAAAAATAAACCTCAGTCTAGGTATTTTCTAAATAACCTAAATAACATAAGACATGAAGAAATAATTAATAATTAGCAAATCCTAAGGTTTACCTGAGAGAGCCATTGGAGACTGTAAGAGGAGTAAACAAAGTGAAGGAAAACGGAAGGAAATAGATTTCCATAGAAAGGTCCAGGCGCTGCAGCTATGAAACATAATCCAAACTCATGATGATCGCCATCCTTTTCATTCTTCAGTTTCTCATAGAAGCTCGGGAGCGATTTGAAAATTGTATTGAAATCATTGCTAGGAAGATCATCAAGGAACACATGCAAAACGGGTGGCTTGCGATTCATGCGGCGGCAAGTTGTCAAGGTCCTCTACAGCTTGCCACGTTGGCAAGAGAGCGTTAGGGCCTGCCGAACATCCCATGTCTCCAAATCTTATGCACTTTGAAAAGCTGTTGCGATAGAAGTCAAGCATGGTTTCTTCGAGGTGGATCTTTTCTTTTGCGTTGACCAATCAACACTATTTTCACCATATTGGAACTCAATGAATTTTTCATCCAAGTATATGCGCAAAAATCTTGTTGGTTGCTTATTCCAACAAAGATGAACTCTCATTCCTCGAAAAAAAATAATTAATTAATATTTTGTGACTTGAAGTGCGGAATTATACCCATTGAACAATAATTTAGTAATATTTTTTTTTCTGGTATGCCGAAATTGTTTAATCTGTCAACTCGTACTTGTCTAAATGTGACAATCCGAAAGTCAGAGCTCGAAGCTGTGGGAGTTTAGCAAGGGAAACATACAAAAGCATACAAGGCGGTTAGATTTTATAGCTAAGTGTGTAACACCTCGACCTATTGTCAGATATTATCAGCTTTAGACATATAGTCCGTCACGGTTTTGTTATTAGGCTTTTCATCCCAAAAGGCCTCTAACAGTTTAAGAAGCTCACAAGGTATTTAACTTATTCAAACTTATCACCCCGGCCTTTTAGGCCCAACATCCTCGTTGGTCTATCCTCCTTTCCAAGCGATGGGGATGTCACATTCACCCCTCCTTTTGGACCCAACATCCTCGTTGGCCTATCATTCTTTGGGGTACTTTGAATATCTACACATTTCCGTTTGGGATGAGCTCTGATACCATTCTGTAACACCCTGACCCACTGTCAGATATTTTCCGCTTTAGATAAGTTAAATACCATGTGAGCTCCTTAAACTGTTAGAGGCCTTTTGGGTTGCAAAACCCAATAACAAAACCGTAATGGACTGTGTGTCCAAAGCGGACGATATCTGACAGTAGGTCGGAGTGTTACAGAGTGTCGGTCTATGACCATCTGTAAGTCAAGAATTTAGAAATTGGTTGGCAGAAAAGCAAAACAAGAATCTGTTTCATGGTTCCAATCCCATGTACAGTCAAATATTTTAAAGTTTGGTGGATATAAGCGCCAAAAAAAATAGAGACACAATACCAATTGGATTACACTTGTCAAAGGTTTTAAATTCTTGGTGGATATAAAGCATTAAAAAAAAAATTACACTTACAAAGTTGATGTTCTGATATAAACTTGCATCGTTGAACATTGATATTTCATCTAACTTATATTGATATTTCTAGCAGTTTAGGTGCCATTTCCTTATAGTCTTTCGAGAGGAAATATCTAAGTTCCATTTGGGCATTATTGATCAATTGCATGGCTATACGTTTGAGTCATTGCCCTTCTTCTTGGACAAGCTTTTTAGCGCCTTCTTCATTCAATCATGAGACCTTAGCAAAAAGGGTGTGCTTCTGCTTGCCGGATTCTGTGAGTCATGGTTGAATATACCAAAGCAAGCATTTTGAGATCAAAGCATCTAATAATGTGCAACCACTAAATGCTGTTTCTCTGCAGGCCGGTAATTTCTCATTCATCAACTGCTATCTTAATTTCTAGCCAGAATTACTGCTTCTTGTAATATGGTCATGGTTTCTTCGTTATTTTGACGTTCTCCTTTGTTGATAAACAATTATCTGTTACAGAGATGATCTTGTCTTTAAGCTTACTCATTTGATAGCTAAGATTGGCTTAGTTTTTACTACATTTAATAGTTTGAGTATCACGAGAACGAGTTTTCTGTAGAAGTCTTAGCTTCCCTTCAAAATTGAACCCTGATTGCATACCTTGCTTCCATCGATCAACTAATAATTTAATGTTCAAACTTTCTATTAGCATGAAGTCTCGATGCAGTGCTCCTGAGATTTTTTTTTTCTTGGTTATTTCTGTTTTCTATGCTTAGTGTACCATCTCTTGAACAGATACAATTGTGCATCCTCCGGCTGCAGAACATGTTGACGTTCCAGCTAAAGAAGGGTACGGTCCTTTCTTCGATGCTGAGAAAGCAGAATCTACTGTCAGCATTGTTGTTGTTGGAGCTTCAGGGGACCTTGCCAAGAACAAAGTCTTCCCTGCACTCTTTGCTCTATTTTACGAAGATCGCTTACCGGAGGTTTCAATTAGCATTTTCTGACTTTATTGTTAACGGCAGCTGATTCAGTATATAAATTTTGGATCTTTTTTCCCCAGTGTCACAGAATTTTACAATTTTTGGCTATGGACGGAGTAAAATGAACAATGAGGAGCTGAGGAACATGATAACCGAAACCTTGACTTGCCGAATTGACAAAAGGTAGTTTGACCTTTTAATTGTCTAAGCGATTATTTGTGCAGTAAATCACACTCATTACGGTCTCAACAAGCTATATTAACTAACTAAGATTGATTACAGCGAAAATTGCGACGAGAAAATGGACCAGTTCTTAAAATGGTGTTTTTACCATTCGGGTCAATATATCTCAGAGGAGCATTTCTTTGAATTGGACAGCAAGCTAAAGGAAAAAAGAGGTACTTTCTGGAATTATTGTCATTAACCCATAAACATAACCGATTAATTAATTTTTAAATGTGAAAGAAGGGATTTGAATGCATAATCATTAGATCATTCTAACTATACCAGCATGTTAAAGTATCATTTTACTAAAAACTTAATTTTATAATTGTAAGTATTTAATAATTAAAACAAACTAATCACTATATTAATATTAATGTGCAGTAACCAAACTAGAGTCGCTGCAGTCCTTTTTTGTTAACCTTGTGTGTAGTTAAATTTTACTATAATTTGTGTGTATAAATCATATTAAGACAAATGTAAGGTTCTGATTTACTTATTCTTTTTGTACAAATTCAGACTCTTTCTCACTTTACAGAGAGAGACCCGAATGAAAAAACACAAAAGGAGCTGCAGAAGAAAATACAAAAAATTCTGCACTTTTCTCTCACTTTTCTCCTCTGTTTTTTGTCCTGTTTTTATTGATTTCATTATCCTTTTTGCTGCATCTTTTTGCTGCTGATTAGTGGATGTTTTTAGTGTCTTTATTGAGCTGAAATTACAGCCAACACACTTTGTACCAAAGTGAGCAGATCAGTATCAGAAACACCAACACCAAATCTAATTTGTGATGATTTCCAGGGTGGAAGAACATCAAATAGGCTGTTCTACCTGGCAATACCACCGAACATGTTTGTGAATGTGGTGAGATGTGCTAGACGCGGGGCTTCTTCAGAAAATGGATGGACTCGAGTCATTGTTGAGAAACCACTAATTTGGTCGAGACTTGGAGTCATCCAGAGAGTTGACTAGAGATCTAAAGCCATTTCTATCTGAGGATCAAATATTCAGGTTTATTTTTCAGTTTTCTGGACCAATGACACTTATTTTGGGACACACAAGAAGAGAATTTTTGGACATTGTAGATCTTTTTTTACAGAATCGATCATCACTTGGGTGAGGAGCTTGTGGAGAATCTCCTGGTACTCCGTTTCTCATATCTGGTTTTTAGGCCTTTATGGTCCAGGAACTACATCCGCAATGTTCAGTTCATCTTTTATGAAGATTTTGGGACAGAGGAACGTGGCAGGTTTGCGCAATATGTCAACTGTTGATAATTCAGTTTCATTTTATTCTCTGAAGGTGCTTAAATGTGCTTGCTTTTTACAGATACTTCGATAAATATGGAATCATCCAGGATGAAATGCAAAATCATCTCCTGCAAATACTAGCACTATTTGCAATGGAAACACCTGTCAGCTTAGATGCCGAAGACATTAGGAATGAAAAGGTATTCAAAATTTTATTTTGAAATGCTCATCGCCAGCATATCGAACTCTTCTAATTTATCATCTCTGCTCCGAGAAAGGTCAAGCTTCTATGTTTAATAAGACCAGTTAAGCTTGAAGATGTAGTTGTAGGGGAATATAAGGATTATTGCGAGGGTGACACGTCCTATCCTGCCTACATTGATGACCCATCTGTTTCAGCTGATGGCCTCACGCCAACCTTTGCTGCAGCAACTCTCTTTGTTAACAATCCTCGATGGGATGGAGTTCCTTTCTTGATGATTGCAGGCAAGGCTCTTCAGTCAACAAGGTGGGTAACTGGGTATATATATTATTCTTCTTTATCCACAAAATTCAGAATGGAATGATGTAATAAGCTTGTTGATATGTTAAGAAAATCCAGATCAGAAATTAGAGTCCAGTTCAGACATGTCCCAGGTAACTTGTACAATCGGAAGTTTGGAACTAACTTAGATAATGCCACGAACGAACTTGTTATTCGTTTCCAACCCGATGAAGCAATATATCTGAAGATCAACAACAAGGTTCCTGGTCTTGGGACGAGGCTGGATCAAAGTGACCTTCATTTACTTTTCAAAGCAAGGTAAGAAATATGGAAGACAAAGAGCCGGGTCTGGTACACACCCTCTAGTACTCATAGTAACGTAATAAACATTTTAAGTACTGTTTTGTACTTGTGAAGGTATCCAAGAGAAACTCCAGATGTATTTGAAAGACTGCAATTAGATGCTATAGAAGGGGAACGGCGGTCGTTCATTAGAAGTGATGAGCTTGATGCAGCTTGGGAAGTATTCACTCCGTTGCTGAAAGAAATGGAGAAGAAGAAGCTTGCCCCAGAGCTGTACCCATATGGCAGTAGTGGCCCAGTTGGAGTGCATTATCTTGCTGCAAAGCACAATGTTCGCTATGAAGACTTCTGCTAATGGGCAGTACAGAATTCTATTCCTTGATTGCACATACATCACAATGATCATATGTTGATATATTGAATAAATCAATTAGTTTAGATCTGTATCAAAAAACTGTATAATAATATGTTCAATATGTGCAAAACCATGTGTACTGAATGAACAAAATTTTTGGGGAATTTCAAGAGGATTTCTGTCATTTGCTAGATGATTCAATGATATTTAGAGATGTATGTAATACCTGATGACGGATGGGTAAACAATGCAATTCATCTTCTCATCTGCTTATCTTTATTTTCTGTCATGGTCTTTGGCCCAAAGGTATCCAACTTATTTTCAATGATATTTAGAGATGTATGTAATACCTGAGTTTATATATATATAATTGTGATAATTAATAAGTTTACAGTGGTTAGTTCACTAATTACATAAAAATTAAAAAAGGAAAAATGAAAATTTTCTAAAAAACATGTGTATACATGTATATATATTAAACTCAATGACATATGATACAAATGTGCATTTACAATGTTCAAACCAATAAAATTACATTATACAAATCCAATTTACTTATTTTTTTTCAAAAATAATTTCTTCAAAGGAGAAAGCAAGCTGCCTAACTAGCTCAAGCAATGCATGTGGGTCCCCTTATTCTCTCTCTTTCAGTCACAATTTTTTTTTTTAATAGAAATAAATAAGAACTCAAATTCTCTCCATCTCTCCGAAACTAATCGCATTCATATCAACAGCACTCCCATACACAAACTCAAAATCATCCAAATCAATCTCCCACCGTCGATTCTAACGACTCCATTTTCATCCTCGGCCGTTTGATCAGCCGAATCGTCTTCCGGTGCAAACGCGTCCTCTTCCTCGTCTGCATTTCCCTTCTTTTTCTTACTGGCCTTGGGCGCCGGCGCTTCCGCCTCCTTCTCAGGCTTAAACAACTCCCTGGGCAACAAAACCTTGTTAACCTTATAAATCACTAACGGCTCTTCATCCTTCACCGTTCCCGTTATCTTTGCCGTCATAACCTTGGTCTCTAAAGTAACGACCTCTCCGTCATTTTGCACCGTGAAGTCGTACTTGCTGGCGCCGTCAGTCGCCAACGTGTTCATGACTCCGTTGCTGGACTTCAGCATCTGCAGTGACTGGTACACCGGGATGCCGTGATATAACAGTAACGAGACCTTGTGCGATGCCGACAGGTTCTTGTAACGAGGCATGAAACCGTTAATGACGGTATCGGAAGGGCAGAAGACTGTTAAGCCTCCGTCGAGGTTTTCTTCAAAGGTTGATTGAGCTCCTGTGGCGATTAATAAGTCGGCGAAGGCTTTGCAGCCTTGCTTTGCCATGATAGCCGTTAGATTGAGCTCGCTTGGTCCTGGAGTTGGTGCTGCAGCTTCCGGCGAGTTTAGAACCTGAGGTTCATTAATTACGTCAGAATGGTCAAAATTACGCAATTAAAATACATGCAGACTCATAAGAAAATAAGAATTTCCAAGAATTTAAAATTCATAATGAACATAAAATATGATACAAATTCATCAAAATTTTCCTTAGAAATATTATTAAATTGATATAAAAATAAAATAAAATTCATAATGACGTGAAATACCTGGCTAATCTGCAAAACGGAGATATTGTAAGGAATTTCTTCAAGAGATTTGACGTAAGTAGCATCAAGCTTGCCGTCATTATCTTCAGTACCAAACCCAACCTTGCCACCTTTAAGGTCAGTAATATTCACGTAGCCGGAGGATCCAGGAGCCGAACCAGTGGCCTGAAACATACTAGAAGTCAAGGCAGTGCCATTGGTGATCTGGTGCAGCTTCTTCGAACCGAAGTAGTCGGTGAGGATATGAAGAGAAAGAATGTTCTTGATAGTATAGACCGAGTATTGTTTTCCGAGAAGAGACGACATGGCGGCATTGTCAAGGGCAAGGACAGTGATGGTCTCGCGGCGGTTGATTTCGGCCGCGAGGTGAGTGACAGTGAGGTAGTGGTTGAAGGTTGAGAATTGGGGGTGTTTTGCTAGTATGCGAGTGATGTTGTGGGCGTGGGAGGTAGCGGAGAGGAGAAGGAGGGTGGTAAGAGAGAGGAAGATGGCGGCAGTGGCGGTGGCGGTGGGTGGTGACATTGTGGAGTGGGAGGAGGAGGTAGAGCGAAGTGTGGTTGTGTTGCGCGTGTGTGTGTGTGTTTATAAAGTAGAAATGGAAGTGAGTAGTAGAGGAGTTTGGAGCATGCGTTGGATAATGTAGTGACAGCTTGGCAGTAGGTAGTCGTATGGGCCCACATTTTCCGTAGTGGGCCCATTTGTGGCCAATTTCCTTGATTTCGAAACGTTACAATAGTAGTTACTATTTACCCCCATCGTGATTTCAAGTTTTATGACACGTGTATCAGTAAATATAAGATATTACATCTTTCGGGATACAAAATTAAAATATAAATTTTTATACTTATAACATTATTCTAATATTGATTAAATCATCATAATATAATAACCACGTGAATATATAATATTAGTTTATATCACTAAGTTCTATGAAATATGTCGATTGAGATATTTATTAGGCAAATTTAGATTGATTCGATGACTCGTGACTTTTCAATTTGCTGGATTTACAGCAATAAAAAGATAAGTAGATATTATCTCATAAAAGCTGACGGCATTGGATTTCTTATCGTGAGAGAGTAGCATTTGTCATTAACAAGGACAAGAAAGTCACTATCATTTACAACTTTATATCATGAAATTCATCATCAATTATTTGTAATGGCTATGAGTGCATCGCCTTCAACCCATTAGGAGCACCCAAATGTCATAAATTAATCAAACTTTTTGGTATTATAAAAATGCAAGACTGAAGGGGATAATGATGTCTCCACTCCTTCCACTTGAGTTTTATATTAAAGTGGTTAGTGTGTGGGAGCCACACGTGTCGGTCGCAACGTACACCCAAGAAATGCCAGATTGGGTTGATAATAAAAATATAAAAAAAAAAGTCATAAGATGCCGTATCAAATTGGGCCACGTGGACAGCGATGTTTTGTAGTGACATGTCAGCAGATACCTCCACCGACGATCCCTCACTATTGTCTTTGACGGTTGAGATTTTGTTTTCAATTTGAGGTCCAGACTCCAGCCTGTTACGTTTGTATTTGCATTTGTACCCACTCCTTGTTTTGTCATCTTCTAGTTCTAAATATTCCCTCAACATTCAACTAATTCACGAGTGTTTCATTTGTAATTAAAAATATATATAATATCATTTAAAAAAAAAAAAATTCAATATTACAAGTCTATTTTTAGATTTTGGATTAATTTAAAGATATTACACATATATGGAAATTATTTTTATTATTTTTTACATCAAAGTCAATAAATTTAAATGTTCAAGTGACATGAATATTTTTGATAAGATTTATTTGGACGCGATTGATAATTTGTAAAGTTTTGGTAAGTATGTTTTAATAAATTTGGTGGTGTCTTTTCAAATTATAATGGTTTGATTAATCATCAGTGATTTCCTTAATTAAGATTTTTTGCTATGAGCTAATTAGCCATGAGAAGAAGGTTTAAAATCTTCTTTTGGTCATATCAATCAAGTTAATTATCATTAGTAGATGTATCAATAGGGGAATTGGGTTAGTATGATAAGGAAAATAAAGATTAAAAAAAAAAAGACTTACGTATGACATGAAGTCTATTATAGGTCATTTTCAAAACTTAGATTTAGATATGAAAACCCAATACGTCTTTAGTTATGTAGATTATGATCTGAGCTAATTTTAAATTTTAATTATGTAGACTATTATTAGATTGATCAATTTGAAATGAAGTATAATATGAAACCGAGTAAACCTTATTTATTTGAACTGACAAAACACAAAACGGTACACTTAAAGCCTCTATTTGTTAGGTATTATGATTGATTAATTTAAAAACTCTTTTAATTAGGAAGCTATTAATTAGGTATGGACACTTATATCTGACCTGGTCCGGTTAATCTATTCCGGTCAAATTAATAATTTTCTTAACCCAACCAAACTTGATAACTTAATGAAAAAATAAAAAATAAAAAATTTGCATGAATCTGATCCAATCAGATTGAGTTGGATTCCTTCATCAACATAACTTAACTCGAGTTATATTTTTCAAATCCAATTATACGTCGAGTCGGGTTGGACTAAACCCAGCCGATATCGATCCTGAACCGATAGATGCCCACCCCTACTATCAACATTAATCAAACTTTATAAATTATCGCTAACCGTAGTCGGTTCTTCAAACTGTCCCTCCATGTCCTCAAAATAGAGATAATAATTGCAAACCTCAGCCATGCATAATGTCGACTTGGATATCTTCATAAATCATGTGTGGTAACAAGAAAGGGTTTGCTCAACTGATTTCTTTTAGAAGAAAGATTTTTTATTTGACATAAACATAATATTTTCACCTTTTGATTGCTTCAAAGGTATCCTCTTAACCTGTCATATTAAATTAAATTCACTCAAACTAATTAAATAAATCCGATAGGTTGGTACGGTAGGGTTTAATATTTTCTTAATTGTATAAAGTTACAATTTGATTCTTTAATGGGCAATCTGACCAAAATCAAATTGATTGCTAGATTCTTCTCTTCATTTCGTCCAACAACTGGGGCCTTTAACTCGGTTTTGCTTTCTCAAGCTGTTTGCTATCTTTGTCTAGTTAGTCCAAGGCGTATAAATCTGGTTAATTAGATTGTCATTGAAGACGGCCAGCCTGCGCACCTGAAATCTTCTGCACCATTGTTATCAAGGATAAAGCTAGCCACCCTTCATTATGTACAAGTTGGGGTTAAAGATGTTATTTCAAAGCTCCAACCAGCTTGCTGAGTGTTGGAACAGTAATTGTAATTAAATAGAATGGTAGGTTGTGCCCTTGATGGGACTCTTTCTTCAACAATTGTACGGTAGAAGCTGAGAACTACTATGATAACGATCAGCTTCAGCTTTCCCAATCTTAACAAGGCTTGCTGTGCTGCTTTTTAACTTTCACTAATTACAAGACACGTGAATTACCAGATAAGCTGGTTCAGAAGTCTTTGAGTGCTTGTCCTGGTAGCAAAGGTGCTGCAGTTTTTAAGTAAAGAGCAGTACGTATATATTTTTCTATCATCAGCTACCAGAAGATGAGACAAAGTACAATTTTAAATTGAAGAAATTTGTATTTGTGATCGAGTTACAAGGATGTGATTGGAAATTGGGAATCCACCTGGAGAGTGCAGGTTGATCGTAATTATATTGTCTTGAAGTGCAGGATAAAGTCGCAGTTGAAGATCACTTTCACAGTAATGACTGACTAATGAGCCCAGCAAGAGAGTGGTAAGTGCGGGAGACTTGAATCAATCCGGAAAGAAGAGATCACAAGGTAAATTGTGAAAGCATCTACTTGGAAATTGAAGATATTAATTAAGAATTGAGACCTGGAAAGCCTGTTAGTAGCTTTCCAAAAGTTATTTACTAGAGAGGAATTCTTTGCAAGTAAATAGGAAACAAGTAGCGGCCTTTCGGGCAGCAAAAATTGACTTAAAATGGTATAACCAAACCAGGTACACACAGCAGAAATCTGAAACAGATAGCCTAACTTAGAATTACTACAAATCTTTAATCTTTCTTCATTTAGTACATAAACAAGCAGTAAGAGTGAGAGCCGGACAAATGGCAGAACCGGGGAGTTTGGACATAACATGAGTCCTCAAAAAGAACATGTCCGAACAAAGACTACTTTTCTTCAGCATCTGTCAGAACTCAAAGCTGTCAGTTCAACTATTTTTTTTTTTTTTTTTTTTTTGCCCTTTTTTTCCCAAATTAACGANAAAGCTGTCATTTCAACTATTTTTTTTTTTTTTTTTTTTTTGCCCTTTTTTTCCCAAATTAACGACTTCCGCAGATGCTTTTGGCAACAGAAAGCGCAAATAACCCCAAAAACAACTAATATCCCTTTCATAAAACAACAATAAGGATAACAAGAGGTAAAGAGGACATTGATCACTCTACAATGTAAATCCCCAGTTGATATAAACATCTTTTCAGGCCTTTGTTATACTCATCTTTCAATTAGTACTAACTCTCTCTCTCTCTATCATTAGAGGCTTCACTTCTGCTACTTTTCATTACGTCTTATCTCCCTCCTCCTTCACAATTACTATATAATCTTTCCACAATCCACAAGATTAACAAAAAAAAGGAAAAACGAAAACATAAAATACCTAATAAAGTACAGTTAAGGTCTATCTAGTCTTCTAAATCTCCCACAAATGCTTGAGAATAGACCTACCTTGACCTAACACCACCATCACTACCACCACCACCACCACCACTACCACCGCCAGGACCACCGTTTCCAACACCCATCTGATGGTGATGAAACCCACCGGAGCCGTAAACGTGTCCTTGATGTCCCATCATCATCATCCCACCATACATCCCTCCATTATATCCACCACCACCAGAGCTCACGCTCCCACCACCACCACCACCGCCAGCTCCTGGCCCGGACCCAGTACCACCAACGCCACCAGAGCCACCGCCATCCTTCTCCCTGCCCATGGTAGACTTCTCTCCCTCCATCTCCCTGTACTTCTGCAAGTAAATCTTCAGCGGTTCCACATACTCTTCAAACCCTAGAGTCGTCATGGCCCAGAGCAAATCATCACCGTTGATCGTCTTCCGTTTCTCTCGCTGACACTTATCCGACGCTTCTCCCGTTATGAAGCTGATGAACTCCGACACGCACTCCTGCACCGTCTCCTTGGCGTCCTTGGATATCTTCGCATTCGCTGGCAATGCCTTCTTCATGATCCTGCTTACATTAGCTATTGGCAAGAACCTGTCCTGTTCCCTCGCCGATAACTCGCTGTTCGCGTTGTTGTGTCCTCCCGAATCGTTGTCCGAATCAGCCATCACACAAGTAAAAAAAAATGAATGGTCAAGTGGGAATTATGGGTACAGAAGAAAGGCAGCTTTAGAATCGGAAATCAGTGGCTTCCGGAGAAGATGGAGATGGTTTTTTTTTTTTTTTAAAAAAAATTGTTCTGATTGTTCTTTCCGTGAGAGTGGAAGGAGTTGCAGAGGGGAGGTGTCGGGTCCGTTGGATTAATGGGATAATAATGCATCGGGTGCGACACGTGGGTGATTACGGGCCGTTTATTTGTCGATAAGAGTGGGAAACGTGTGAGATGGTGGAGTGTTGGATTGGTTGGTGGGGCCGTGAAATGGACGGGTGAGGAGATTACACGTGGTAGCGTTGAAGAATGGGGAAGTGGGTGTGTTTTGTTTTCAGAATCTTAAGGCGGCTGCTGCGGCTTGAAGCGTGAAGCCAGTTGAGTCGACTTGAGCTGGTTCGGTCATCATGCTTATCTCATCCTATCAAATACACGTGGCGAGACCACAACCTCTGATAATTTTTCTCCGACTCTTTGAACCAGTTGACTTACGTACTAAGATGGGTGAATTTAATGACACCCCTACGGTTTGCTTTAGTTACCCTTAGACCCTCCTTGACTTCAAAAAGTCACACTTTACCTCTTATCCAAACATCCAATTCTTCCCGATTGTGACTCATTGATGGCTAATGTGGTGATAATTGATAATGACAAAGGGATTTATGTGTTGCACTTTGAAATTAGAGGTATCTAATTGAATTTTCCAACATAGGAAATGTAGAAAAAATATGCCTTTCTTAGATTTGAGTTTGATTCCAATATACCATATTAACGCAAAGTTATTATCTGTTACTGAAAATCTCTTAGGATGCGATATGAGTAGTATTGGGAACAAGTCATCATATTGCATAATCTCTTCTTGTAGGTTAGATAATGAGAGGATTTGTACACCAAATTGTTTGCTTATTTTGAGTTTAGTGTTCCTTTGATTATTTTGAGTTTTTTACTCTTGTAATATGTCAAAAACTACTTGACTTAAATATTTAATAAATCGATATATAAGAATTAGTTATAGTTTTTTTTTTTTTTTAAATAATCTAGAAATCATTCAACTTTCTTCATTTGTGGAGTTTTTAGAATTGAGAGCTACGTCCACACCCTATAAGCTTGGTAGCTAAAAAATATTTGAGATATATACATGTCTCAAGTAAGTGGCCTCAAGAGATATAATTTTTTAAATTAGACTTAAGTTTCAACAAATGTTTTAATAATAGTTATTTATAACATTTTTGTTAAAGCATTTAATCGTATTATTATTATTATTTTCTTTTTTTGAAAAAATGCATCAAGTAATTCATGAAACCTTACCAATGTTTGTTTCATTAATGCAAGGAGAATTCTTGTATCCATTTTAACTAAACATTAATACAAAGTAAGGCTAATATTCTTAAAAGTTTCACAAATTTTTTGACGGATTAAAAGAATGTTTTCAAGAATTAAAAAATATTTTAAATAAATCTAAAACGTTACCTTGCGATCGTAATAATAATAATAATAATAAAAGTCCAAAGTTGGGGTCACCTTCCATGAATAGAACTGAAATGATATATGAGTGACAACATGGAAGAGATAGATTTCTCCTTGGGATTTTGGCTCCATTTTTTATGTGATTTGTCTTGTTAATGAGGTGGAAAAACTAGAAAAATAAAGAATTGAATTTATAAAAAGATTATGAATTTTACTTTTATTACGAATATAAAATCCTTATATAATTATAAATATAATAATTGAGAGTTAAATTAAGTTATAA
>JANLJB010003438.1:26158-55535 GCA_026212285.1 Bursera cuneata
AGCTCGTTTTCACTCCAAAATCAACCTCATCCAGAGAAAGTACTGTCTTTTTTTTTTTTTTTTGCTCCACTATTGAAAACTCATGGAGTGCAACAGAGAGCAATCAGCAAAGAAAATATTATAAACTTCTTTTAGCTGCAGCTAGCTTTTGGAAAGTCTGCAACCTAGAAGAAGACCATGCAGTCAAATTTCAATATTAGCTTTGCTGCAATGACATCAAAACTTTATATGAAATCTCAAAAGACTGATGTTGCACATGTTTCTCCACCACTGTTTATAGGAAACACTTTAGTCCGGTAGCTAGCTAGCGGCCAATTACAAAAGGCTAGATAGAGGAAAAGAAAAACCAATAAAGAACAGTTTCCCATTAAAGAACTCTGCGAGAAACAAAAGATAGAATATTCCGATGTAATCAATTCAACTGATAAAATCCAAATATATCCATGAGTTTAACTGACAATCCAAATATTCCCACTAACTCCATTTTGAAGATAATGTTTTCTTTATTAATTATGTGTCATTCAGGGAAAATTCATTGCATCAAAAACTTTGATGATATGTTAGGTGACTAATAATTTTAAGAAAGCAAAGCTGATCGGAAATTTCCCACTAACTACTTATAGCAAAACATATTGCTACCAGAAAGCAGGAAAGTACTCCTAAAATGATGATAATAATATTATTAATAATAATAATTACTTGGTTTTGTAGTGTCATCTTGAAGAAGAAATGATAAGGAAGGTACTCATGGCATGTGCTGTTTGCCTGTATAGAATTATATGATGAAAATGGACAGAAATCAGCAATTTAGTTACAACAATTAAGCTCCAACCACATAGGACAGAAAGGGCACATCTGAATTCCTTTTTATATATATTTTTTTCTTCAAAAACAAACATTCTTTCACCGCACTAAAATGAACATATTAGTAAATTTGCTTCTGGGGCTACCCTAGTAAAGAGAGTTTACTCGTGATTCATGCTTTTCTGTTTCCAGGTTGCGCCTGTAATGATGGCTTCAAGTATGCGTTGCTTTAAACAAATGGGCCATCAATTAATGCTTCTCTAGCTCTACCTACCAAAAGAACTGCTACTAGCCCCACTCTCTCACATTGTTAACTACCGTCGGTGCAATGCAATAGCTAGCAGAGATAATCCATCGGCGGCCCAAATTGATGTTAATTAGATTGTTTGATATTATAATGCAACGTGTTTTTGTGCCAATACCGATCATGGTTTACGTGAGATCATGATGAGTAGTGTAATTCTTTAAATTATTATCCAAGCTCTCAAAAGGTCACATTTTGCCTTTTGGCTTCGTCTAAAGGGTTCAAGAATAGAAGCCATAAGCGCAACTCTGATAATTAACATTAAGTTATCAGTGTTGCTTCGTTTTTGAAAAAAAAAAAAGTCCCTTTGATAATGAGGGAATGGATAGCTAAAGTGATTCAACCAGAAGTGCTTCTAGCATGTAGTGTAGTAAAAGTGGTATATGCGGAACATGTTTGTTTCTAATACAGGAAAGATCCCTGCAACTTCCACTGCTGATCTGCAGAAGCCATGTTCATGTTCCTAGATAGTGCATGTACCTTTCACATGCAATGCCCCTTTACAAATGATCAATCTTTTTGTCTTTCCAAAAATATTTCTTTTATAAAAGCTTCAATCTATGATATAAATGTTTGGGGGTGTCTTTGCAAAAAGCATTTTTAACATATCAAAAATGGTATTAGAAATCAAGTAATTCTAAAGCTTTTGGTGTTGAAATCTTGGATGGCGCCATGCCACTTGTCGGCAAGTTGTGCAAGTAAAGCAGTGCCGCATGAAACCCTAACCAGATTGCCTTTTGCTGTACAATTTGACTACAACACAGCTTATTTAAATAAAAATGGTGTAAATCTTGAAGAAGCATTTGTCTTGAAGCAAGAAATGAGATCAAGAATTCCGACCAGTGTTGGGGAGTGTAACTTACGGAATGTTTTAGCTGTGAATAACAGTGGGAGGGGACCATCCCTTAATCTTGATGAATGTTTCATTGTTTTTCTAAATAATTGGATGAGAAAATCTTTCCTTGAATCAAGAGTAGTTTTTACTTTTGTTATCACTACTACGAATGTTTTCAAATTTCTCCTAATTTGCCTAATAAATATAATCCAATAATCAAGAAAATGTTATTAACAGTGCTTTTAGCAATGTTAAAATGATTAATATCCTGAAAACTTTCTGTTGATATATGTGTAGGTGAAACAGAAGCTCAAGAATGATGTGTAATTATAATCAATTTCAATTTCAAACCAAATATAGGATTTCTTAAATCTCAAATTAGAAAGGAAATATAGTTAATTTCTGTTGCAGAAAGCCCTAACCCACCAAAACAATTAAAGAAAAAGAAAAAAGAGCAGTCTTAACTTTACACTTGGTTTACACCGAGAAGGAAAACTCACTATCAGTTTCACTTTCATGTCAGAAAGCAGCGAAGATTGGCTCCATTCCTGACAACTGAAAACACTCAGTAGGTCCCAAACCAAAGTTTAGGTCTCACCAACTTCATGTGGGCCTTCAGCCCAAAACCACAACCTAATTCAAGAAGACTACGTAGTTGATTTTATAGTTGTCAATGTTGAAAAGTTTTGGGCGCTATCAGATTCATGAAAACAAAATACTTCACAGAAGCACAACCGGGTAGAAATTATTGTTTACATTTTGCTGTCAGAAGAAGACATGGTGGATCATCTATCTTGACAAATGGAAGAAATGGCAGACAAGAAATTGGTTTTCAAATTGGAACTACCTAAACTTAATGATGTTACAATTATTCACAAAAATAGACATACTTAAAATGCAAAACAGCAGAATACTCAGAGAGTTGATATATATACCTCAGGAAGGTCAAACCAAATTAAGATATCTTTCTTCACTACAATGATTCACTATCACTAAACCTCCATCTGATTCTTTGAAAATCAGAGTTTGTTCTACCCCACAAGAGATGTAATTGCATATGGAACATGGTATAATTATGCTAGCTGCAGCAAACTAGAAACTTAAAAAAATGTAATGAGATACTTCTAACTTATTACAATCGGAAAGATCAGTTGAAGTGACAGAGAACCAACTTCAGTTGACTAAACAATACATCAACAGTACTTTAAACTTAAAAAGTAACCAGTCTGTTTAAGTGATGGAGTTGAAGATGTTGATCATACAATTATGAGTACAAGAAGTTTATTTTCAGAGAAAAAATTCTATGAAAAATGATGATTAATTACTTTAACGTAGGACAAAAGAATCCAAACGATGGAAGAATTGTTCTCTTTGGCAATATATGCTTATAATTAGTAATCAGTGCATATATATATATATACCACATACCAGACTAGCAGTCATGGATACACAGTACTTCTTGTGGGTTGAATTTATTTTCAGCTTCAATATAATTCCACACATCTTCTAGATAACCAAACTGAAAATCAAATCTTTTTTTAAGATGATATAGTGAACAATGATATATCTAGCAAGGATTCTGCCACAAGAATATATACATATGTATGTATGTATTTTCTTGTAGATGTTGCTATCACAGATGGGCCAATGAAGAATCTCTTTCCAATTCCACATCTTCAAAAAATATGATGCTAACATTCAACTACCAACCTTTTTTTCTCTATGAAAATTTTCAATTCTCTCTCTCTCTCTCTCTGTGTCTTTGCCCTACATTTCTCTACCTTTTACCTTCTTTGCCAAGGATCGTAAAGGGAATAAGTCACTCTCACCAGATTCTCACACCCATGTTTTTCATAGGCGCATATCATGACCAAAGTGAAGAAAATTGTAAGCTGCTTTGAGCTAGCTATGGGTTAAGCATCTCTCTCTCTCACTCTCACTCTCACTCTCACTCTCAGCACTACTTTTGGCGCGTTAATATTGATTGGATGAACAAAAAGAGATACCCACTTGCCCACTTCCCTCCATTTATACTTTTCTCTCATGGGACTACTCGCGGATACATCTTTTCTCAAATTAAACTCTACTTACCATCGACACACACTAGGGGTTTCTCTACATTATTCGCCACGTTAAGAGTAATCATCACACAACTTGCTATTAAACTACCTTACCGTCAACTCCCTTCATAATTTTCTTACCTTACTTGCCCCATAATGTTAATTATGATCTAACCGTTATCAACTGTAATATTTTTCATGCATTGGTAGAAGTAAGCTATAGTGTTAACTTAGTTACTATAAAAAAAAATGATTAATTCCTTCATGAAAGGAAATTAATGTGATAATAACAAATAACGGAATAAATAGACAAGAGCAACAATATATTCAAAAAGGGACGGTCTTTCAATCCGAAACCTTCACTACTACTATAGATCTTATTGAAAATCTCTTTTAAGTGTTGTTCTATAAGCTTATTAGACTCAATTAAGAATTCGGATTATAATCTAACATTTAAAGTTATCAAATTGTCCATGTGTGTAGTCTTCTAAATAGTTTTTCAAAGTTACAAAGCCTAAAAATTCACAAATCATAATGCAAAATAGGAATAACATCAGTCATGCTCTCAATCAAATCACATTTTGGTTTCCCATTAGATTAAAAAAAGTCCAATAATCAATGTCAATTTGACAATTAATGTTATCCGATTGATATTCTAATATGATTCTTCTTTTTCTCTTGATTGCATTGTTTAGGTTAATATATTGAAGACAATCCACATGGGGGAGAAAGAAAATTTCAGAAAGGAGCTTGTCCCCTTGGCAGAGAAGGATTCGGCAATATATTAACTAATAAAACAAAGTGTGGGGAGTCATTTAAGCTTTGATTAAAGCAAAGCAAAGCGACAACCTCTTGGCATGTGACTCAGAAGAAGGCTTTGCAATTGCCACCATCCAAGATCAAGGGTACCATTTCCAAAAGAAAAAGAAAAAGATTCCAAGTAGGTTTCTCTTTAACATTAAATTAACAATCAGAATATGTACCCAAAAAGAATTTTTTTTTTAACAGAAATCCCATATGTTGCCAATTTATATAAAATAAAATGCATTTTCTATTTAATCAACATCAATTTAAAGCATATTCTAAGCTCTATAAAGAAAAAAAAAAAAATCTTTGTGAGATACCATAGTATTATACCTTCACTTATAGAAAACAAATTCATATATATAACATTAATTGTTTGCATGATGCTTTATGTACAGCCTAAGAAATCTTATTGTCACATATTCTAAAAACATATATATATATTAAGATTTTATTATTTTTATTTTAGTCAAAACACACGTAGCTTGAGAGTTAACCCATTTCAATTATTTTAGTATAAGAGTAATCGAATTATTGATGTTGTTTAATCTGAAAATTAATAAAAAATAAATAAATTGAATTGAATAGAAAGGATTTCATTTAGAATTATAGAATTAATTAACTCAAAAGGGCAAAAAAATCACAAAGCAAATCAAGAAGAAATACTGTCAGCTCATGTTATTGAGAGCTATTGACAAATTTCAATTGAGGAAAGCAAGGTGCCACATCATGGAACTCGAAAAAGAAAACAAAAATGCAAGGACAAAATAGTAAATCACCTTGGACAAAGCTAACGTGGCAGGGAAACATTTGTCAACGAGATGAACAGTGTTATAGTTGGGGAAGCAACATTCTCTTTTAGACCAAACATCAGGAGTGCACCAGGGGATCTTCCGAACTCATTGGAGAATAAAAATTTGGTTTTCATTATTCACTCACTTTCCTGTTTTAAACAACAGAGTGAGCCGAGTAGAGGAGTTTTTATTTTTTATTTTTTTCCTTTTTGTAAAGAAAGAGAGAGGACAAATTGCACTTTCCATTACAAAACAATACATAGAAAAAAAAAAATCAATAAAAAATACTATAAATAAAAGCTGCAAGCATACAATGCTGCCTTCCCTTGAATTTATTCTGTGTTTGCTTTCTTGGGTTTCCGCAATTCAATCATTTCAGTGATGGGTATGTCGTAGCTTCAGCTAAGCTTACCAAAGTTGAGCCCTTTCCTGTTTCTGTTTCTTTGTTTTTTGTCATGCCTGACTGCAGGTGGTTTTCTTTTTAATAAAATTTCAATTTTCTTAATCAAGTTTTCATTTTTTATAATTGAGTCAAGGCCTGTAACAGGGTTCTGTTTTTTTTTTGTTTTTTGTTTTTTTTGCTTTTCAGTTATGGGCAATGCTAGTGGTAGAGAAGATGAAGCAGGTCCTTCAGGGGTTAAGAAGACTGAATATGAAGAGGGTTATCAGCAGTCTATGGAATTGGGGCAGCCTGAGGCTTATGCTAATTATCGTGGCCATGGTGGAGTGTTTGTAGATCCCATGGCTCACTCTGCTCCTCATGGTCCTCAAGCATATCATCCTCCCCTCATGTTCACTCCACAGGTTCGCTCACATCCTAATTTTTAAAGCTTAGATCATCTTCTATGTATTTGTGTTTGGCAAAGATAAAAAATTGATTAAAAGTCATATCATAACATTCTTCGATCATGTCAGGAGTGGTTTGAATTTGGAAATCCCTTAGCCAGAATTTTATTTATGTTTCAATGAATGAAATTATTAACCATCAAGGGTTAGTGATGTAAAACTTCAATTGGGGCTAAGCTTATTGAACTTCCTTTTGATGGTTGCTATAAATTTCCATAAAACAACCACAAAAATGGTTCGGTTGTGCAAGGTCATGGAGGTTATCCCTGACATGTAAGTTCAAGTTGTATGACTCTTTTTGAATTTGTATTCTGCTTCTTTGAACATAGATTACTGCAAGAGTGTATGCTTAAGATTTTGATATGTAGACTGATGATTAAAAAGTTTGTGATGGGTGAAACATATGCGGATTTTTTCATAGGGAATTTGTACAGGTTTAGTTTTGTAACATTCTGCATAATTATGTCAAAGTGGGAGCACAGTTTTGGTAGCTATCGGATATGTGGGCATGCTTGCTCAAAAGAGACTTCAGTTTCTTTTGAATCTGGCAGCTAGTATGGATGCACACTGGTTTAAAGGGAACTCTGAAGTTCATCTACATTCATATTTTCAGGTTGCCACAGCTAATTTATTAAGACAAGGTGAGGTAATGCAAGTTCAAAATCCTGCAATTGAGCACAATATGACTTATTACCATGAGAAGCAAACAACAGCTATGATAACATGGACTTATGGTGGCCATCAAGTAGCTGTCACCGGATCCTGGGACAATTGGGAGTCTGTGTATGGAATTTTTTTGTGACTTCCTTTAAAGTTCTGATTTGACTTTTGCTTTTACAGCCATAATCTAATATGAAAAAATTTTCAACTTTTTCCATCAGAGAGCCCTTGTATAGTTTGGGCAAACATTTCATTATAATGAAGATGCTTCCATTAGGAGTGTACCACTACCGCTTCATTGTTGATGAACAGTTGAGGTATGCACCGGACTTACCTTGGGAACATGATGAGTCAGGGAGTGCTTACAATGTATTGAATTTGCAGGTAAATTTCGAGGTCTTACTTTGATTATTACAGTCACTGGGTGGAAGTACATTGTCTTTGCTTTTGTTGACCCTCTTTTTTCTTTTGGGCTGAGCCTTTTACTTTTGATACTCATTAAGAAGTATGATAAAGGAACCATAATTAGTAAACCACTATTCTATTATTAAGTCTAAATTAGGTACCGTACTGAAAACACATTGGTTTGGACTTGAACTTTATTGACATGTAAAGGGAATGTGACTTGTCATAAAATCAGTTTTTCCTTCTTTTTCTTTCTTTGACATACCTTCCAAGCATTTGCACATTGCACAATAATCTCTTTTAACATGTATGACACATTTACATTTATCTTTCATCTCTTCAACTGTTTTAGGTATTGAATCTCACTTTAATCCAATGGCCTTTTTAACCTTTCTCATTTGATCATATTCAGCAAACATGTTTTCCTTGGGACTTCTTTTACTGTATTTGAAGTACTTATCTGTCATTTAATAAACTACCAAGTGTCCATGGTAACTGGAATAGAGAAATCTAAATTATTGTCCTATACTCTGTTCTCTTCCGTAGCTATATGTGGTAGAGCAATGCAATTGGTGTGGACTACATACTCCTGCCATTGGTATCCAAAATTCTGGAAAATTGCTTGTCGGCATCTGCTGCAACTCTTTTGATATAATTAATTTCAATAATAACTTAGTAAGGATAATTACCATAATGCTAGAGATGTTGAAACTGTTTATTTAGGTTGGCATTACTGGTGCTTCTGTACTCTGAGCTCTTAAGATTGAAATTAAAAAGACATTGTTGTACAATTTGTGATTTCCATACCTAATGATTATAGGGTTTTGCTCTCTTTAATACTCTACTTCTGGTATTTCTGTGACAATTTGTTCCGTCGCAAATAGATAGAAATCGATTTATCTACACCACTCTTCAATAAATAGGACAGTTGAATTTCTTCTTTCCTTCGCATGTCTTGTTTCAGCTGCCAGTGTCACCTGTCACCTGGATTCCATGTATAGTGCAATCTCTGGTTGTCAAGAAGGCTGACCAACTAAAGTCCAATTCTCGCTGTTTAATGTTCTTTTACATTGCACATTGAGATACGTCATGAACACTGGCCTCATCATGTTACATTTGTCTACCCCCTTATCCAAAGTTGTGTGTGCTTCATCTTTTTTCTTTTCTGCATGGTAGAACTCTTTAATCCCTCTAAAATATTCTGGAATCAATCTGCAAATAATCTGTGTATGGTTCTGGGTTCTTCTACCTATTGTTCTGTTGACAGCATGATGCACCACTCTCTAGTAGACAGTGGACAGGGAACTCATCTGATTTGTTCACATATTTTTCTGTCTCCTTAAAAGGCTATGATGCCATCAGATGAAAGATATGTGGGAACTTATGTTGTTGATAAGCACATATAGCATAGAAACCTTCATTTTGATACTTTTCACTCCTGCTGTACTATTATTATTACTGGTTGTTATCATATAATTTATCTAGTTAGTGGTTATAATCTTATTTATTATTGATAACTTCAATTTTAATGGCTATGGTATAGGAATATTTGGTCTCATAGTGTCTGTTTCAGTAGTTTTGCTTAAACAATGTTTGCTCATCTTCTTTCATTCATGGGTGTGCCTTGAAGGTTGAACTGGCAGTTAGCCATACATCCGGAGACAATTCTTGTTCACTATTCTCAACACCGGTGTCCAACATCTTCATGCATAGTTGTGATGTACCATGGTATATTCCAGAAGCTCCTAGAAACCTGTCTGAATTTGAATCTCCTCCTTCTCCATTCTCAAGCTATGACAATGAAACACTAAATGATGGCGATTTCAGAAAGCCTCCGCCTGATCTACCTCCACAACTTGAAATGACATTGTTAAATGAGATTTCATCTGCAACAGCGAGTGATCAGCCTCTGCCAAGGCCTCAACACACGGAGTTGAACCATCTTTATATCCAAAACAATGATGATGGTCTACCTGTGGCACTTGGCTCAACGTACCGTTTTTGCCAAAAATATGTAACTTTAGTGTTATACAAACCTTCGCGGAGGTGAATTCAATTTACTATTTAATATCTGAAATTGGATTTAGTTAATATGTTACATTGTCAAGAAAAAAAGTATTATTGATGCATATGGTAGGTTAGAAAAAGAGATAATTGAAAAAAGAAATTTTTATTGTTTGCCATGGAAACATTCTTAATGAAGTTGCAGAACATATGAATATAATGCTTACTCTTTGCTACTTCACTCCTGAGACAATGTTTGCATTGCGAATATGGAGAGCTTAATTGGGAGTTTGGGATGTAACACTAGTCTACTGTGCCTTTCTTGATCTGATACTTCGGAAGAACCCTGATTTCCTTTTTCCAAGCTCAATGTGCCAGTGAACCTGGAATTCTCCCATTTGCTTTTATGTGGAATTCTCAGAGATATCTTAATCATTTACTCTTTCCAACTTATGCAGTTATGCACTGATAAATCTCAGGCTCGATTGATTCAAAATGACTTAAAACATATCTGTAGATTGTACTTGTAAAAGGAGAACATTAATATTCATAACAAGGGTTACAAACAACGAATGTCGTTTACATTTGACAGTAAAGATAGAATTAAATATGCGAATTGACTGAATAAAAATAAAATCGCTCATCTTGTTTTTCCTCTCTTATGTGTGTAGCAGTACCAACAACTCATCGAACGGGTACCTTAATCCAACCATTAGCAAAAGCAATGGCTAAGATAACAAACGGAGTTGACATACCAAATATTGCTATGTAAGGAAGAGGGGTTTTCATGGGATTCTCCCCTTCCCTTTCTCCTGCTGTTTGCCAAAACCTGCACTTACCAAATCCCTTTTAATCAACTGATAAACATGTTTAAAGTTTTATAATGCTAGAAGCGTTATTGTTCATTGAACCAGACAAAAATCAAAGTTTAGGTAGCAAAGCTTCAAAGTGTAGAATGCTAACTCATCTGGTTCTTCCTCTCTTGTAACAAATTTCCTTTTCCCTTTTGGCTTGAGTTCTCCATCACCTCCCCCTATCAGCATTAAGACCTCCTTATCAAATATTATCTCAGTGTAGGTCGACCAATTGCATCTCGACAAGAACAAACAACAGAATAAAACCAATAAATACTTTACTCAGTTAAATATCGATGCATATTTCTCACCTAAGTTTGCTTGGACTTTGAAAAGATGGACTCTTGGCTTCAGTGAACAAGGGGTGGAAGTGAGAGGATTCTGTGACCATGACTTTGGCAACACTGAAAGTCTGCTACCGAGAGAAGAAGAGAGGGCCACTTTGGCTGCCATGTCTACAGAAGTTGTAGGCTCTCTTAGCCCATCTCTTGACTATCACATAAATGTGATATGTCACTAGTTTTGGATATGGATGTGGGTGGCAGTCATATATTTGCGTTTCTTATGCTAACCTTATCTAATCAACATATGACTAACGTCACTAACCTGCCCAAGTGGCTGTTAATTTCTCTCTCATTTATTTATCATATTTCAAAAGCATTATTAAATGTGGGAAGGTATTGCATTGCCTTGCCTGGCAGTGCAACATGAGAATATTGGAACGCCAATGTGGCTGCATCTCATTGGCCAATGGGCAGAAAATGACTTTTCCAAGTCAATAACATGATGAAGTATGGTATGACTCGAAATTTTTTTCTTGAATTGTACTTAACAATGCTCATACCAACTAAGAAACTAGGAAAGGAACATGAAATAAAATAAGGGGAAATTACAATAACCCCCTAATTAGATTTAAAGAAAATGTTAACCCCACATTTTTATTAAACTAACACTTACCCCCTAAATACTATTAAAAAATTAATCTTATTCCCCCAAATATTTGGGGAGTAAGTGTTAGTTTTGAGAAAACAGTGGTAATTTTTTGGGGGATAAGTGTTAGTTTCGTAAAAATATGGGGTTAAGTGTTTTCTTAAAATCTAATTAGGGGGTCAGAGTAAATTCCCCGATAAAATAATCTAATTGATTAAAGTTAAAGCTAACTTCAGGTAGTTGCTTGTGAACCATCCTTCGGGTATTTTTGGACACCAACACTCGGTCAACCAAGCTGGCTGCCAGGTTCAGTCAACCAATTGAATATTTTTAACTTGCGAAGGACCTGATAAAGAAAATATATTTGCTCTTATTAATTCTTAAAAAATACCCAAACAAATGTTAAATAATTTCATTTTTTAACAAAATTACTAATTAATAATCTAAAAATTTACCAAGACAAACACACTTTTAAAGATATGGATCTTATTTGATCGCACCGGCAACTGATGATAAATTTCTCCGTACAAATATAGTAGAATTTCACTTTATACTTCAACGAGTAACTTCTCAGTTGCTTATTGTTAACATAACGGCACTTCAAGTCTTGAACATTCCGCTTCTAGACAAATCACCGTATTTCACACTCCAAAGCCTCCTCCACAGTCAAATATTTCACTTTCAAACGTGAAAAACAAGACCAGAGAAAAGTCTGCCACTGTGAGAAACTCATTGTTGATTACGAAGCTGCACAGAGTGTCTTTTTAAAAAAATATATATATATATATTCAGTGATCAAATATAATATCTGGTTATCTCTTGACCAGACTTTCTTCTTCGCACCCACCCATAGACGGTTGTATTTTGGTTATTGTTCGACGCTGAAACGTTGATTTGCTGTATTGATTTGGGTTGCGGCAAAGTTCGAGTTTCGGCAACTGGGTTTAGAGTTAAGCAACTTTGGATACTTCAATCTTGGTGTGCAGACTGGTTTTGAGGTTTTTGACACTTACCCTTTTGCTTATTCGATCTGTTCTTAGTTGTTGCAATTTTTTTTTAGCTGTCTTTGACGGTCAAGTTTCGGTTTTTTGATACGGGGAGAGATGGGAATGCTGTAACTTTAACTGTTGTGAATGTTGTTTGATAGTTTGTGTATTATGGCTGCGAATTACAAGAAACCCCATTTGAAAGTTGCGGCTTTCCGCCGTCTTTTGTCTGTATTTTTAGTCACACTGTTAGGAGTTCTGCTGTTGATATTTCTCCTTGGAACCAGTTCAGTTTCTCTTGTTGGGACACCACCTTCAAATGGATTTGGTGATGATTTGAATCATGTTTCAGACGTTAGAGAAAAGTTTAGCCTCCCTAAACAGAATAAATTGTCAATACAGTTGGAAGAGAGAAACCGACTGCCCCCAAGAAATGTAGATCTGTATCCAAATTTAACCAAGGATCATATAGTCATTGTTCTATACGTTCATAATCGGCCTCAGTATCTCAAAGAAGTTGTGAACAGCTTGTCAGCTGTGGTGGGTATAAATGAAACTTTATTGATAGTCAGCCATGATGGGTACTTTGAAGAGATGAACAAGATTGTGGATGGCATTAAATTTTGCCAAGTGAAACAGATATTTGCTCCTTACTCACCTCATTTGTTTGCTGATGGTTTTCCTGGTGTTTCGCTGAATGACTGTAGGGATAAGGATAATGCAACAGAGAAACACTGCATAGGGACTCCTGATCAGTATGGGAACCATAGGGAGCCAAAGATAGTGTCACTTAAGCATCATTGGTGGTGGATGATGAATACAGTGTGGAATGGATTGGAGGAGACACGGGGACACGTAGGGCATATTCTTTTCATAGAAGAGGACCACTTCATTCTTCCTAATGCGTATCGTAACTTACAGATACTTACAGAATTGAAGCCTAAGAAATGCCCCGATTGCTATGCTGCAAATTTAGCGCCTTGTGATGTCAATTCAAGGGGAGATAGGGCAGAGATTTTGACTGCAGAGAGAATGGGAAATGTGGGTTATTCCTTTAACCGGACTGTTTGGAGAAAAATCCATAGAAAGGCGAGAGAATTCTGTTACTTTGACGATTACAATTGGGATATAACAATGTGGGCAACGGTTTATCCCTCCTTTGGTGCTCCTGTTTACTCATTACGAGGGTCAAGGACTAGTGCAATTCACTTTGGGAAGTGTGGTTTGCATCAGGGCCAGGGGGAGAGAAATGCTTGCATCGATAATGGTGTGGTGAACTTTGCTATAGAAGATATGGATAAGGTTGCGAACATCAAATCAGAATGGAGTGTGCGTGTAATTCAGAATCAGCCAGGATATAAAGCTGGGTTCAGGGGTTGGGGAGGCTGGGGGGATGAGAGAGATCGCCAGTTGTGCCTGAATTTTGCCCACATGTATCCCTCCACAAAAGTTGCAACAAGAGTTGAACTTTCGGCATCTTGATTTTTTTGAATAATACTTTTGTGGAGTATGAGAGGAAGGATAAGATACTCTTCTATGTCTGTAGCATAGTTCTGATCTTCAAATTGTTGCCTCCATTTATACTTAATATAGAATAGATTTCCTTATTTCTTTAATGAACTTATCATGGTATAGTCTTATCATATGTCTCAAGATCTAAACTCCTAGCAAACAAATGGTTGCCTATTGGTAAGGCAGAACAATCTAGGTTTGATATTGAAT
Organism: Bursera cuneata; assembly: GCA_026212285.1. Classification (NCBI taxonomy): domain Eukaryota; kingdom Viridiplantae; phylum Streptophyta; class Magnoliopsida; order Sapindales; family Burseraceae; genus Bursera; species Bursera cuneata. The sequence goes on from JANLJB010003438.1 coordinate 40,167, forward strand.
TTCTGATCAGCTTATTTTACTTTTTTTGGTGGACGAAGGAGTTTTAAATTTCTTATATATTATTTTACATTTGAATATTATTTTTTGTTTTCTTTTGTTTGTCTACAACCTTTGCATGTGTTTTTCTGCAATTTATATATTATACTTTGATTTTATGTAGATGCTTACTTGATTTGTATTTATGGAGGTGGAAATTACCATATTCTTTTCTTTTTCCACTCGTGTTATTTTCTTTTGAATACTATGCTTTCTTGATTGTGATATCATATAACTTGTTAAACCTGCTTTTTTGAAATTCTAAGATATGGTGTCAACAAGATTATAATATCACCTCTTGGTTGTTATAATCATCTTGTAAAATCGTAAAAACTTGGAAATCTTAAGTGGGCAACAACTGAGTCAGTAGTGTTTGTAATCAAAGAAATTTATAATTGGAACGAGTGTTTAGCTACTGTGATTTTATATATACAGGATTGAACTTTTGGAATGGTTGCAGAATCATTGACATGAGATTACTGATGAGTATCCAGATTTAGATTGTTCCATGCAAACAATAGTGACCATGAAAATTATCTCTTCACCTGCTGAACCAAGGGAAAGGTTAGAGTGACAAGGATAAGGCCACTATAGTAGCCATGGCAAGAATAGGATACATTATGAAATTAAAAATTGAGTGGCTCTTTGAATTTATAAGGTATTGTTCTATTGGTATTTTTTTCTATTGCTGTTTATGTTAGATACTTCTGCAATTGAATATATTTATAATTTCTTAGCTTTGTGAAAAGGAATGCGAATTGCATCATTGTTTCTGTATCAAGTCTAGTGGCATACCTAGGATATGGTGTCCTCATTATATATTTGGTAATTTCATAGAGGAGGAATAAGTTTTAACTCTCAGTTCTACTGCTCCCATTCACAGTTCAAGTTAGGTTTTGTCCAGAGATAAATTTACCTGTTTGCATAAAACAAACTAGGATTCTTTAGTGTGAAATGGGAATATGTCCTTGATAGGTCAAGTCTTTTCTTTATTTCTTCCGTATCCTGGTTCTTTCTCTGGTGGGTCAGGATTATGTCACTGATACTTTGAGCTTTGGGTTTTCATTCTATCTGCTTTAGAATACTGGTATCTTTTTGTTGAGCTAAGGTAGATTCTCTTTGCTCCTGCAAGACGCGAAGGACCACATCAGTTGTCTGTAGCATCTTTGTGATGTGCTTTTCACCTTGTTCCTTGCAGTTGTCTGTGCTAAGATTGCAGTTGAGTAGCATTGCTAAGTTTTCCCTTTCCCAGGGATTCAGTGTCTAGCTGCTACTGTTAATATTGTACAATAGCTTCTCCATGCATTTTTTGATGTAGGGCAGGCATACCAACCAAAGTGCAAAAGTTCCAATTATTAGAAGAGATGAAATCTAGTTCTTTTACCGTCTGGGTTGGATACCAGATCTGCTGTTATCAATCCAACCATATTTCGGCCTATCATATGATTCTATGTAAGACCTTATTGATTCTGGATTTACATGAAATCTTTCTATTTTCGTTCCTGTGATCAACAAGAGACGCCTCACATCAAATGTCCTTGTAAGTAATTTGCATCAAGGTGCTTTACATCCTATACAGTTGTGCTCATTAGGATTCCATGAATTGCTTGTTTTGAAGCTCAAAATTTTCGGGTTCAAGGAGACCTTTTGTGCATCAAAATGCGCTATGGCAAGAGCTTTGGCATGCCATGATCACCAGACTGACAGACTCAACCTCCAAAACCAAGGCCTCGCAAAGATGGCAAAAATGGTTAATTGTCGATGCCAAGCATGTGTAACGGGTCTGCAAAAGTCTTAACATTCACACCTGGTAGTGACTATCTCTGAATAGATGCAACAGAATTGAACTGAAAGTTAGTTTGGAAGTTACAAACTTACAATACTCGTTAAGCGTTGAACAAAAGGTTGAATAGTTATGTCTTAAAACACATCCTAAATTTGGGTTGTCTTTTCGCATTATCTCAAAGTTTCAACTTAAAAAAAAATATATTAATAATCTGATCTTTCAATTGATTGGAATAATAATAAACCCTTAAAAGGATTTGTTTTCTCCTTTTTGTTTTTCATGACAAAGGAAACAATTTCCACCTTTTCTTATTCCGTGGGAGATGTATTATTTTTTAAGTTGGATGATAGTTTCAGAATGAAAACAATTTTTTGAATAAGCTAAATTAGTAATGGGAAACAACAACTTTATGGATGGAGGTTGTAGTGGAGTGCAGGGTCCTACCAGCATATGAATGGACAGTAGATTTAATCATGGAACATGTTGCTGATATTTAGTCATACAAACTCAACCCAGAAAATCTTTGTCCAATTGTGAACCTCATCTGGTTACCCTAACAGAAACCGAACTGACAGGTGGCAGATTACAGTACGAACATGTTCGATGAGGTTTGGTTATGATGGTGACACGTGCCTACCTCCCACGTTCTCTTTGCCTCTTTTTTGACTTTTTCTGGAAGCTTGGGATTTCGGACTGCCCAAGTTGGTGTTTCTCCCCTTACAAAGAATTGCCCACATGAAATGAATACGAGAAGAACTCATCTCATAAATTTGATAAAGGGACGATATCGAATACTATTTATGAGATTTGGCTTAATCTCAAGTGAAAAATAAATTTGATATTTTCATCAATTAAATCTTTGAGGTTTACACGAGATTATCAAAAATCGTTTTCTGTTAACTTACGTAATAACAGTAAAGAGAAAAAGACTATCATATCTTCTGCAGTACTTTTTTCAGTATTCATATTTTCTTGTTAATTATTTAGTCATCTTCTACCTGGCAGCAGTAGGTTGTTCTATTGAATTCCTCTGCTAATTTTTAATCAATAATTTAATGCTTTTTTTTTCTTTTATTGATAAGTCTTTTGTATGGTACAAAAAGGAGCCGAAAAAAAATACAAAACAATTTTTGTATTTTTCCTATATTTTTTTTACTCTATTTTTCTTTTGTTTTGGTCTCTGTTTTTTACAGATTTTTTTGGTTGTGCTGTGACTGTGGTTGCTGTCTTGTTTGTGAAATAGACACTATCAAAAGTTGAGCAACATGATGTGATAAATGGAAACTGGAAATTGAATGCTACTGCTTTTGTTGTTTCTAGCATTGGGCTAATAGTTTCTGTATTTTTTTCCTCTGTTTTATCTACTGCATTGCTATTTTTTCTCTATGTTTCTGCATTTTCTTTGCTGCGACAGTAGTGATTCTTCAAAACCTGGTTCAACAGCTACTCCGTCAAATTCTCCCCTTCTAAGAGAAAATAATTTTCATTTCAAAAATAAACATTGCAGAGACTAGAAAGCAAATGAAAAAAAGAACTTATTTTGTCTTGTTTTCTTAATCTGGAGAATGTTTCAGTAAGACCAACAGAAGATAAATTTTACAAGGCAAAGAAGTTGGGTTTGAATTTAGGAGTGACCTACTTATCAAGCTGAAAAGTGAATGGATGCTTATCCAAAACTTCAAAATTTTCAAGCCAAAACCTTCCTAGAGATGATGGTGTAGTGAAGTTATGTGGAGTGACTGTTTAATTGAAGGAGGAAGAAGATTGGTGTGTATATGATGCTAAATTACTATTTTACTCTTTTCTAATTATCATTTTATCAATTTGCCAACCTTTTAATAATTGTCTTTATCTATTTATTAAAACACCCTCCTTTATTACCATGTAAGTTAACGGAAAATAGATATTCATGATTTTAGATAAACTTCAAGGTTTAGTTGATGAGAGTGTCAAACTTACTTTCGTTTTAAGATTAAGCCAAACCTTAGGGGTAGTGTTTGATATTGTCCCATTTGATAATATTTCAAACTAATTTTTAACTCAAGTAATTAACACAACGAAGACTATAAAATAGGGAATGGTGGCCATGATCCTGCCGTAATGAAAAGACATCTTATTCGAGGAAATTACATTGACCCCTCAGTTAAATTTAAAAAAAACACTTAATTTTAAAGTTTTGTTAAACTAATATTTATCATCAACACTTAATTTTATTTATTTAATGAAGGTAAAAAATTAGATTTATAAATAATTAAAAAAAAAGCAATAATTTGAGATTTATAATAAAGAGATAATAAAATAAAATATGCACATTTAAAGATAAACAAGATTACGGAACTGATGATGATAATCTAACAGAACAGTTGCGTATTGGAACCTTCTAACATTAAATGTGATAAGAAATAATATAATAATATATTATTGTTATATTTAGAAAGATTCCTTGATTGAAGGTAGGCAGCCAATTCACATGATGCTGGATTGGATTTCACATGCTGATGATTCATTCCCTGCAAATTCATGGTCAGTGACACTGACACTCATGCAGCAATATTTCTTGTTTATTTATTAGTATGATATCCTTTTGGAATTTTGTGTTGTCTTTCAGTTCATGTTTTGGGGGAGTCGGATTTTGTCCAGAGAGATAAACGTCCTAGTATATATAAAAGACGAAATCTTTGAATAGATACAATGAAAAAATAAATAGATGCTGCAATAGAAAGAGAATCCGGTAGTAAAGTGAACTCTTGCAGGGACAAACGAAGAGGGAAGTGTTCGAAACCATTTAACAACAACAATTAGGACGGATTTGTTTGAGTTCTCTATCGACCGTAAGTGATTTAAGCTGTGTAAGTTTAAATTTTTCTTAATGGGTAATTGTAGATTTTTCAGTTAACTGGAGTGGACGGAATTTGTGGGATTTGGTTATGTGGGTAGTGTTCTTTTTTTTGTGTGTTAAGAGGATTATGTGGAAAGGACAGGCGTAACCATTTGCAGACAGGTAGAGGAGTATCACTTTCTGGTGACCTAATTGTTGGCTTTGTTGGTTGGCTGAGGATAGAATCTTGGGATCTTCAACCGTGTGCATGATTTTTCTTTTTCTTTGTGAAGCTTTTTTCTTGGATTCAGGGGATTCAAGATGATAAAGTAAAGAAGATTGCTTTTTTGGCATTGAAATGCTGAGTCACTGGCTTCCAGTCTTCTTTAACTTTCATTGTGATTCCTGGTCCATTTGTGATTCTGAGTGAAAAAGTGTGGATAGTTTGATATGGATTTTTGGATTTGATTATGGCTTATTGTAAGAAAGCCTTGGTTTTACTGTTGACAGAACAGAGTTGGGATTCTGGTACACTGGTTTTGCATCAGTTATTTACATAGATTGGTTTGAGTAAAGAAGCTAGTTAGGGGAAGGAAGAGGAGAAAGGTTGAAGAGGACAAAGGACGAAGAGATGTCATCGAAGTCTACGAGCAAGACTAATTGTTCTAGGAGCAGTTCTGCTCATTCAAAACAAAATGCTCGTGTTGCTGCTCAGACCTCGATTGATGCAAAGCTAGATGTAGATTTTGAAGAGTCTGAAGATGTTATTAATTGTTCTAATTCAATCGATTTCAATATTTCAAGTTCAAATAGCAATGTTCCCTCTTCCACTGTATCAGCTTACCTCCAAAAGGTGCAGAGAGGAAAGCTAATTCAACCCTTTGGTTGCCTAATTGCAGTTGATGAGCAGAACTTCACAGTTCTTGCCTATAGTGAAAATGCTCCAGAAATGTTGGACTTGGCACCACATGCAGTCCCAAACATTGAGCAGCAAGAAGCTCTGACTTTTGGAACTGATGTTAGATCTCTCTTTCGGGGCCCAGGTGCTGCTGCCTTGCAAAAAGCAGCCAATTTTGGGGAAGTAAACCTTCTCAACCCGATATTAGTTCATTGTAAAACCTCAGGGAAGCCGTTTTATGCGATTTTGCATAGAATTGATGTGGGGTTAATCATAGATTTGGAGCCAGTGAATCCAGCTGATGTGCCTGTGACGGCTGCCGGGGCATTGAAATCGTATAAGCTTGCCGCCAGAGTCATCTCAAGATTGCAGTCCTTGCCTAGTGGGAACATTTCATTGTTATGTGATGTTTTAGTCAAGGAAGTTAGTGATTTGACAGGTTATGATCGGGTGATGGTGTATAAATTTCATGAAGATGAGCATGGGGAAGTTGTTGCTGAGGCCCGCAGACCTGACTTGGAACCATATCTTGGTTTGCATTACCCTGCTACTGATATACCTCAAGCTTCCAGATTCCTCATCATGAAAAACAAGGTTAGAATGATATGTGATTGTTTGTCCCAGCCAGTTAAGGTAATTCAAGACAAGAAATTGGATCAGCCATTAAGCCTTGGTGGTTCCACAATGAGAGCTCCTCATGGGTGTCATGCACAGTATATGCAAAACATGGGCTCGATTGCATCTCTTGTGATGTCTGTGACCATCAATGAGGAAGATCGTGAGCTGGATAATGATCAGCAGCAAGGAAGAAAATTGTGGGGCTTAGTGGTTTGCCATCACACCAGCCCTAGATTTGTTCTTTTTCCTCTGAGATATGCTTGCGAGTTCTTAATTCAAGTCTTTGGCATACAGATCAACAAGGAAGTAGAATTGGCAGCACAACTTAGAGAGAAGCATATTCTGCAAACTCAAACTGTGCTCTGTGACATGCTTCTTAGAGATTCTCCTGTAGGAATTGTCACTCAGTCACCTAATGTGATGGATCTTGTCAAGTGTGATGGTGCTGCACTTTACTACAGGAAGAAAATTTGGCTGCTTGGGGTTACCCCTACAGAGGCACAAATTAAAGATATTGCTGAATGGCTTCTCGAGTACCACAGAGGCAGTACAGGGTTAAGTACTGATAGCCTTATGGAAGCCGGCTACCCAGGTGCTTCGGTTCTTGGTGATGCAGTCTGTGGTATGGCTGCTGTGAGGATTACTTCCCAAGATTTCCTTTTCTGGTTTCGGTCTCACACAGCAAAAGAGATCAAGTGGGGTGGTGCAAAAAATGATACAGGTGACAAGGATTATGGAAGAAAAATGCATCCCAGGTCATCATTCAAGGCTTTTTTAGAGGTAGTTAAGCAACGGAGCTTACCTTGGGAAGATGTGGAAATGGATGCCATACATTCCTTACAGCTGATATTAAGAGGATCTTTGCAAGAAGAGGTTGTGGAGGATTCCAAAATGATTGTGAACATTCCATCTGTTGATGACAGGATTGAGAGGGTGGATGAACTGCGTCTCATCACTAGTGAAATGGTTCGCCTAATTGAGACAGCTGCTGTCCCCATCTTTTCCGTTGATGCATCTGGTGCTGTAAATGGGTGGAACTCCAGAGCAGCTGAACTAACTGGTCTGGCTGTTGAGCAAGCTATTGGCACACCTTTAGTTGATCTTGTTGAGGGTGATTCGGTTGACGTGGTTAAGAACATGATTTCAATGGCATTGCTAGGTATCACTTTGATTCTTTTCGAATGGCTTATTACTTACAACTGTGGTATTCTTGAAGACCATATTTTTACAGAGAGATCTGGACATGTGCCGAAATGTTATATTTTCCCATCCGAACAACTTTGTCACTTTGACTTATCCATGTTGATAAGTGCACTTAGATTTTCATATTCCATTAAATGAATAGTGCCTCTTCGTCTTATTGGTTTTTTCAATTGGGCTATATTTAGTCCTAAGAAAAGCATTCCTCTATGTTGTAGAGTACGGTTCTACTTTCTGAAACCACTGAGCATACATTGTTTACTTTGGCCTTATCACACTCCTGATGAGCTTGCTCAATAGAAGCAGGCCTACTGAGTGCTTGTTTTAGTTCAGTTGCTGCTTCTCAGTTACTAATTCAATTACATTAAGTCGAATTAGCATCTTTTACTTAATAGTGGTATGAGATAAACATAGTTTCCACCTTTTTTATTCTTGTCTCATTAACATCATCTCAGCAAATAGGAATTATACGGTTGACATCCTATGTTTTTGTAACTCTCCATATGTTTGATACTATGTTTTAATCTGCTGCAAAAACCAAGTGAACCGAGTGAAGGGAGATGTATTATATATTTAATTAAGTTGTCTACTGTTTTGAATATCTTACTGTTTCTAGTTATCTTCATGATTGAGTTTTATTGCTTTTTTGTGTTCCTCATTCTACTTATCTAGTCTTCACGGCTTTTGTGTTAGATCTTCATCTCATTTATATTGATATATAACTGGCAGGAATAGAAGAAAGAAATATTGAGATCAAGCTTAAGACATTTGGTCCTCAGGAAAACACTGGTCCAGTCATCCTGGTAGTCAATGCTTGTTGTAGTCAAGACACCAAGGAAACTGTTGTTGGTATTTGCTTTGTTGGGCAGGATGTTACGGGGCAAAAGTTGGTTTTGGACAAATATACCCGTATCCAAGGTGATTATGTAGGAATTGTGTGGAGCCCATCTGTTCTTATTCCTCCAATTTTTATGACTGATGAGCATGGTCGATGCTTGGAGTGGAATGATGCAATGGAAAGATTATCTGGCTTGAAGAGGGAGGAAGCAATAGAACGGATGCTTCTTGGGGAGGTTTTTACGGTCGACAAACTTGGTTGTCAGCTTAAAAATCCTGACACTATGACCAAACTCAGGATAGTAATGAATAGGGTAATTGCAGGACAGGATGCAGATAAATTATTATTTGGGTTCTTTGACCAGCAGGGAAAATATGTTGAAGCATTACTTTCTGCCAACAAAAGAACTAACGCAGAGGGAAAGATTACTGGGGTTTTGTGCTTTTTGCATGTGGCTAGTCCAGAACTTCAGTATGCTCTGCAGGTCCAGAGGATATCAGAAAAGGCTGCAGCCAGTAGCCTCAATAAGCTGGCATTTATACGTCAGGAAATTAAAAAACCTCTAAGTGGGATAGCCTTTGTCCAGAATCTAATGGATTCTTCTGATTTAAGCAAAGAGCAGAAGCAGCTTCTGAAGAGAAGCATACTGTGCCGGGAACAATTAACCAAGATAGTTGAGGACACTGACATTGAGAGTATTGAGGAAGGGTAGGATGTTAAATTTGATTGTTTGCATGTCTGGTTATGTGTTTTAACCATTCTAGTTGCTTGAATAGTCACAAACTAACTTGTGATATAACTAACTTTCTAAAGATGCTTGAGTGCAAGAACACAAAAGAGAAATGGTTTTGATTGTTTTTGCATGTCTATTGCAATTCAATAAGCTGTCAAATATGAGGTAAATTGCTTGAAATATTCTCAGAAGATGTGAAATATAAGTAGCATCCTAGAAGTTTCAAGTTATATGTATCACATAATGCAGGTATGTGTGTAAATATAATAATGCTAAAGAGGTTTTGTGAATTGTAACGAATATATGATAAATATTGTCAAACCATATGCTTTGCTTGTAGAAGAACTAGAATTGCTGATATATGTAATAGACCATGGAGTGTTCATGGTCAGTCAGGTACGAATTAGAGGAACCGGATTGGTCTTAGTCAAAGAATAGGTGATATAAATAAGACTAAGCCACAGATCTTTTGGAATTTGAAATTGAAAGATCCCAGTTTGGCTGAAATTTTGGGTTATTATGTGATATACCATTTTGTCCATACACAATTTTGTACTCCCATGTAGTGAATGATTTCTTCCCTGAACTGTTTTCTTCTTTTTTGAACTTTAGTTCATTATTAACTCAAGTTGGATTGATTATATTTTTTTTCCTGTTCTGAACCTGTTGGTTGATGTTTCCTGTTTACATTTCTGCCAATTGCTCTGTCAATCTATTTGTTTGTGTACAATAAAAATGGAGAAGCTCTGTTATTCTTAACTGGCACACTGAGATTTGAAGTTATGGTAATACCACTGTGATATATTTCCTAATTTCCTTTGATTCATGCAGCTACTCTCCCTTTCCCGGGGGCTTTAGTTGGCATTTTTATTTCTTTTATTTATTTATTCTTTCTCAAGTCCTGTGGTGTTTGAGTAACTTTTGCTCCTTGTGTAACCCACTTGCAGCTATATGGAAATGAAAACCCGTGAATTCAACCTTGGGGAAGCTCTTGAAGTGGTTATATCACAAGCTATGATACTGAGCCAAGAGAACCAAGTGCAGCTTATCCGTGAATTACCTGCTGAAGTGTCATCCATGAATCTGTATGGGGATAAATTGAGGCTTCAGCAAGTCCTTTCAGATTTTTTGACTAATGCACTCATCTTTACTCCTGCTTTTGAGGGATCATCAATTGTGTTCGGGGTAATTCCTCGAAAAGAACGTATAGGGACAACCGTACACATTGTTCATCTTGAATTTCGGTAATTATCATCTGAACTCATCACTGTGCTCAAGTTTTCACTGTTCTGCGGTAGTCCAGGCTGATGTGCCATCATTTAAAAAAAAAAAAAAAAAACTTACGTAAATGAAACTTATCAACTGTAATTGTAATTTACATGAGATTTATCATGAAACTGCAAGGGATTTGTCTGAAAATTTTGATTTTCAGATTTGCCTGTGATTTTACTAGAAAGTATTGCCAAACATAAGTTAAATAATTACTCATTGATTACGATTCTGAAAAACTATGATGAAATCTATTCCTACTGGAGATCAAAGGATCATTTAGTTCTATTCCTTCTGATGAGTTCACCTGCTTGATTATCTTCATTGACAACTGATTATACCTTCTGTCTATTCAATTAATGATTTCCATTGATCTTCAATTTTCTCACGATCTGCGTATCTTCTCTACAAAGGTCATTATTTTTCTATAGATTTATTGTTGTCATATTTAGGATGTGAAGAAATTTAAAATTTTTAAAATTTTCAGTCATTTTCCACCATGGATGTTGTTGTTAGATCAAGTTGAACTAAATTGCAACAGAGCAGTTACATGTGTTTTTATTTATTCAAGTGGTTGGTGAGCCTAACTCTATGATTGTTATGGCAGGATCACCCATCCAGCACCTGGAATACCAGAAAAGTTAATTCATGAGATGTTTTACCATAACCAGGGCTTCTCCAGAGAAGGTCTTGGCCTATACATCTGCCAGAAGCTTGTTAAAATCATGGATGGCACTGTACAGTATGTTAGAGAGGCAGAAAGATCATCCTTCATTATCCTCGTTGAATTTCCTTTGGCCAACCAAACCTATGTCAATAAAATCCAATGACGTGAAGAGCTAAATGAGCGGACAAACAAATTTTGCAGTCACATCACACGGAGTCAAGCGGCATTTCATCTTGGAAACTGATCACTATTGTTGTCCAGTTGAGTCGGGGACTGTTTCAAGGCTGAATGATGCTGGAGATTGCGGTCAACAGTTTGGCAAAGTGGGTCATCTTTGTGAAGTTTGTGAATCATGCCGTGAGTTTTCTTGAGACGTTCCCGGAAAACAAGAAATAGAAAATATTCAGTTGAGAAACCTTGACAACATCCAACCCAGATAGCATCTTCACTCTTCTGAACATCGTTTTGGCAAGTCATCTCTGTTAAGCCCTCCTAGGAAGTGTTTCAAAATATCACTGTGCAGTGAAACCTGATCATCAAACGAGATCTTGCAAATAAATATTTTCCAGCCATGGAGATGATACAGTTTGGAGCCGCAGGCCAGTGTATAAATTTTCTGTATGTGAAAAATATGAATTGTATATGAATGAATAATGATGTAGATTGCACTTCTTTGTGGTTTCTATTATCATATCATGGAATCATCTCTCACTCCGCGTTATGAAATATTTATTATATGTGTTAATGAGTGACGTTAATTTATATGATTAGATATAACAAGATCTTTTCGAAAGCTGATGGTAGAGATATTATATAACTAGATTAACTGATACGCTCCATTTTGAAACAGTTTAAGGGCGTCAAAAGAATGAACCAGAGCTCCCAGGCGCCATGTATCGCTGCTTTTTTCTGAGCACACACAGGCGCTCTCTTGCCACAATCACTGTACCACCTTCTACAACACAGAACACCAGGAACCGTCTTCTCTTCAATTTCCAAAATCCTAAACCCCATGACAAAAGCTCTCCAATCCCATTAGAAAATCTAATTCATCAGCACAAAACTTCACAATTACAGCCCAGTACACCTCACTTACTTTCACATTCACGTTTCGATTTTTATGAATATTTCGTCAGTACATATCGAGACTCTTTTTGCTCAAAAGATGCTAAACTCTTCCATTTGCAAATTCTTAAGCATGGGTTTACTTATGATGTGTTTTTATGCAATACCCTTGTTAACGTTTATGTTAGAGTTGGTGATTTGGTGTCGGCGGGTAAGCTGTTTGATGAAATGCCGGAGAAAAACTCTGTCTCATGGGCTTGCTTGGTTTCCGGGTATACACAAAATGGAAAATTTAGTGAGGCATGGAAGATATTTAAAACAATGATTTGTGAGGGGTTTTTGCCAAATCATTATGCACTTGGTAGCGTTCTTCGAGCTTGTCAGGAGTCTGGACCAAGTGGGCTTAAATTTGGGGTGCAAATTCATGGTTTTATTTTGAAATCTAAGTACGCATTTGATGTTGTGGTGTTTAATATATTGATATCAATGTATGGGAGTTGTTTGGAATCCAGTGATTGTGCTTATCGTGTTTTTGAGGAGATAGAGAATAAGAACTCAATATCATGGAATTCTATGATTTCTGTTTATTCACAAAGAGGAGATGCTGTTTCTGCTTTTGAGCTTTTCACAAGCATGCAAAGGGAGGGTTTGGGGTATGATTTTAGACCTAATGAATATACATTTGGGAGCTTAATAAGTGCTGCTTATTCTTCTGTTGATTCTGGATTGTGTTTGCTTGAGCAGATGCTAACTAGGGTGAAGAAATCTGGATTTCTCTCTGATTTGTTTGTGGGCAGTGCTTTGGTAAGTGGGTTTGCGAGGCTTGGGGTTTTTCATTATGCTAGGAAGATTTCTGAGCAGATGAGTCAGAGGAATGCAGTCTGCATGAATGGCTTGATGGTTGCATTAGTGAGGCAGAAATGTGGAGAAGAAGCAACTAACGTTTTTATGGAGATGAGAAATTTGGTTGATGCAAATCTTGATTCGTATGTGATTTTGTTAAGTGCTTTTGCTGAATTTTCTGTGCTGGAGCAAGGGAGAAAAAAGGGAAAAGAGGTTCATGGACATGTAATCCGAACTGGATTAATTGGCAACAAGGTCGCTATTGGAAATGGACTTGTTAACATGTATGCAAAATGTGGTGCTATTAGTGATGCTAGATCAGTGTTTAGACTCATGGTTGAAAAAGATTCTGTCTCATGGAATACCATGATATCTGGTCTTGACCAAAATGAGTGTTTTGAAGATGCAGCCATGAGCTTCTGTGCAATGAGAAGAGAGGGATTGGTGCCTTCGAATTTCACATTGATTAGTACTTTGAGTTCATGTGCAAGCTTGGGTTGGATCATGCTGGGACAGCAAATATATAGTGAAGGGCTCAAATTGGGACTTGATTTGGATGTTTCAGTTTCAAACTCTCTTCTTGCTTTATATGGTGATACTGGATATCTCACTGAATGCCTGAAAGTTTTCTCCTTAATGCCAGAATACGATCAAGTTTCATGGAACTCTGTGATTGGGGCATTAGCTGATTCAGAGGGATCAGTTTCTGAAGCTGTAAAATATTTTGTGGGCATGATACGTGCTGGATGGAGCCTTAACAGAGTAACCTTCATAAATATTCTTGCAGCAGCATCATCGCTTTCACTTGGAAAACTGGTCAACCAGATACATGCTCAAGTGATCAAATATCAATTTGCAAATGACGCTACTATTGAGAATGCACTTTTGGCATGCTATGGAAAGTGTGGACAGATGGATGAATGTGAGAAAATTTTTTCTAGAATGTCCAAGAGAAGGGATGATGTTAGTTGGAATTCCATGATTTCCGGGTACATACACAATGAGCTCTTGCCAAAAGCCATGGATTTGGTCTGGTTTATGATGCAGAGAGGTCAGAGATTGGACCATTTCACCTTTGCCACCGTTCTTAGTGCTTGTGCCTCTGTTGCAACCTTAGAGCGAGGCATGGAAGTCCATGCTAGTGGCATAAGAGCCTGTTTAGAATTTGATGTTGTAGTTGGGAGTGCAATTGTTGATATGTACTCTAAATGTGGAAGAATAGATTATGCTTCAAGATTTTTTAATATGATGCCTGAGAGAAATGTATATTCCTGGAATTCAATGATATCAGGCTATGCACGTCATGGACATGGGGACAAATCTTTAAGGCTTTTCTCACAAATGAAGCTAGATGGTCCCTCACCAGATCATGTGACTTTTGTTGGAGTCCTATCAGCTTGCAGCCATGCGGGATTGGTTGATGAAGGGTTTAAACATTTTAAATCCATGAGTCAAGAATATGGCTTAGCTCCTCGGATGGAACACTTTTCGTGTATGGTGGATCTCCTTGGGCGGGCTAGTGAACTTGATAAGATAGAAGACTTCATCAACAAGATGACTATCAAGCCTAATATCCTTATATGGAGAACAGTTTTAGGGGCATGCTGTCGAGCAAATGGTCGTAAAACAGAGTTAGGTAGGAAGGCTGCTAATATGCTATTTGAGATGGAACCTCATAATGCAGTGAACTATGTACTCTTAGCCAACATGTATGCTTCTGGGGGGAAATGGGAAGATGTTGCTGAGGCTAGGAAAGCAATGAGGGAGGCAGAAGTGAAGAAAGAAGCTGGATGCAGTTGGGTAACCATGAAGGATGGCGTCCATGTATTTGTGGCTGGTGACAGATCACACCCAGAGAAAGACTTGATTTATGGAAAACTAAAGGAACTTAACCAGAAGATGAGGGATGCTGGATACGTGCCCCAGACGAAATATGCACTGTTTGATCTTGAAGCAGAGAGTAAGGAAGAACTGTTGAGCTATCATAGTGAGAAAATTGCAGTTGCTTTTGTTCTCACTCGCAATTCAGGATTGCCTATTAGGATAATGAAAAACCTCCGCGTTTGTGGTGACTGCCACTCTGCCTTTAAGTTTATATCAAAGATTGTTGGTCGGCAAATAGTGCTACGAGACTCAAACAGATTTCATCATTTTGAAGATGGTAAATGCTCATGTGCGGATTACTGGTAGTTGACTGATCAAGATTAGTTGAGGCTTTGTATCTAAGAGATGAAGTTTTAATGGGGGATTCTTCACTTAGTTCTAACTTTAACCTTTTTTTAACGAGTTCAAGTCAAGATGCATCATCAAACACAGGACTCACAGTCTAATCTTGTTCTGTCCTGTCCTATCCCAGCACCAAATATGTCATCAACGATCAACATGATAAGAAAAGACCTGGACATGGAATCATTTTTGCCAAGTGCTCGTTCTATGATGTTTCATGCAAGGGTAGCTGAATTTTGACCTTTGAATTCACACTTTTGGTTAAACCCGCGAAACGAAGCTAATCACTAATGTATATTTATTTCATTTGAAATCTTCCAAATTGGGCAAGAACAAATAATGAATATTAGTATTATTGGGATTTCAGAAAGT